>CM022674.1:15574900-15632243 GCA_012295275.1 Chrysomallon squamiferum
TTATCAACCATCCGCATGAAATTTAAAACAAGAACCAAAGAAATACATTTAGCTTAATTTTTGAGTGCTGCTCTCTCTGTGACATTATTACATTTAAATTACATAACTACAGTTAATCAGTACAAAATATCTTTAATCCTATTTGAAATATTTACACTTGCTTCTAGCCAAGGATGAAGAGCACGTATTTAAAATAACAATGATATTTGGCGTGGTTTATAGCAGATTCCGCCGGCCATTTTTTTAAATACGTTAACCAATGCATTTCAAGAAGCGTAATTATTGACAGGACGACCTGACCTAATTCAGCTTATGACCCGATTTTAGTAAATGTTGAACAGTGACATCACACCAGCAGTTTCCGATCTGTGGTTGTTATCGGAACTCTCGTATGTGAGAAGAAATGCGATGAGTTCGCTAATCATTAGTTTTGTCGTCTTTATGCTGATTAATTCTCCTGAATCTGCCGTTTCTAATGACTATGTAGCTGTCCCGTTTATACAAATAGGCTCATGTAAACTGGTTATAAGCACAAGAGACATAATTGATTTGAAAAGTTTACAACGCAGTGATGGCTTGCCGAGGTAATGCATGCAGATTTTTGTAATGTATACGAATTTTTATAAATGCTGCATCTTATTTTTGTTATGCAAGCACATCGAAATTAACTTAACTACACTGTAGTTCTTTTTGTGAATAATTGAAAAAGGAATAAGAGGATTATTTCTTTAAAACATATTGAATAAATAAATACATGCATTTTAAAAATAAATATGAAGAAGAAAAAAATAGCTAAATAAATAAATCATAACAAAATTAAAATGAATATTGACTGAAATTATTAATTTGTATTCTGACATATTATTTAAAACTGAATATGCTTATTCTTCAAAACTGTTTTGTAACTGGTCTTACAGTCAAAACCACTAACACAAACACTAACTTTACCATGTACTGTTAAACCACAAACACAAGAACATTATTACTTTGACTACCAACACTGCTAGCACTGGCAACAATCAACCATGGATTATCATCTGCACCATGATCTATTATTATTATAATCATCAGTAGCAGCAGCATTATTATTGTCATCTAGATAATCATCATAATTATTATCTTCATCATCAACTTTATCATTCTCAGCAATATTGTGGTTTTAACATCAGATAATAAAATAGGATTTTACTATTTACAATTTCAATTTTTGTTGTTATTTATTGTGGTATTATGTTTCATATTTCACACTTCACCGATTCTTTTCTTTACCATGACCTTTTTGGCAACCACTCAAACATTTCAAATTTAAATATATATATATATATATATATATATATATATATATATATATATATTTATAAATATAAAAAAAAAAAATATGTTGAAGATTATTTATAAAATAACTGTTAGAAAATATCTTCAATGTATTTTGTGTAGATCTGTTTCTTAATAATTATTTATTTATTATGAAATGACCTACCAAACTTCTTAACCCGTGTTTATCACTCAACATGTCTCAAGTCAACACTGACATTGTGCAAGGGTATGGATGTTATTTAGTTGCAGCGAAGAAAATGTGTTGTTTACTTATATCTACATTAACATGGATCCCATTAACTGACATATGTCCATTTCACATACATACACATTCATAAATATAATATTTAAACACGTACATTTAGACATAATAAATCCATATGTTTCTCTCTCTCTCTCTCTCTCTCTCTCTCTCTCTCTCTCTCTCTCTCTCTCTCTCTCTCTCTACACCTCACTTTTTGTTTTCATCTCTATTATTTATTTTGCCCTCATTCTTTCTCTCTTTCTCTATCATATGCTACCTCATATATTACTCTCTCTCATTTTCTCTCTGTCTCTGTGTTATTCTCTATCACTCTATTTCTCTTTTTTCTGTTTCTCATTCTCCATCAGTATCTCTTTTTCCCTGTTTATACCTTTCTTTCTTTCTCCCTTTCACTGTCTGTCTTTCACTTACTCACATTTTTGCTCTCTGTTTCTATAACTATTCATTAATGTTTAACTGTCAGCTACAAAATGTTTCATCTCTTTTTCATTTTTTTAATATATATATTTTTTTATCAGGTATGTAAGTTCGACGTCAAAGAACAGAAACAATATTTTACTCTTGGTTTGCAGAACTACGCCAAGTTCCGAGTCATTCGAGATATCAGCAACAACCACACCAACTCAGCACTGGTCTTTACTGGAGACAAGTACTTACACACTTCATATTTATCAGTGGATTATTATTTGTATTTAGTAATTGGAAATATACAGCAACGTTTCTTAAATTTCATTTTAGGTTTAATCGATATAAGAATTTGTTTTATTCATGTAGGTACAGTTACATTTAGAAATTATAATAAGATCAGTAATGATGATGATGATAATTAAAAAAATAAGAAATAATAATCATGCTATTTCTGCTCCTTTAGTAATAATAATAATAATAATAAGAAGAAGAAGAAGAAGAAGAAGAAGAACAAATACAACAACAACAGCAACAATAAATAGAACAACAACAATAACAGCAACAATAACAACAACAACAACAACAACAACAACAACAGCAACAATAAGAACAGTAAATAAATTATAAATAAAAGAACATGGTTTTATTGAAAGTATATATTTGGTTTGAAGATTACAGATAGCAAAGATCTGAAATTTTTAAAGAAACAAATTTGTTCTTAATGCTGATAGGTACATGCAGATTGCATGTAGATAAATATTTGAATTTATTTTCACTAGATTTATAAGCATGTACAAACTTCATTATTATGTACAATGAAAAAAGTATTTGTTTTTACTTAATACAGATACAGACACATTTTCTGTTCATAATATTAAAAACAAAAATAAAATTATGAATTTTATAAACAATTCAGTATTTATAATCAGAATTAATTATTTTTGCTGCATACAGATTTGTACATATTTCATGTTAACAAATGCTGAAATTTGTTTTTGCTTGATATATGTAGATGTAAATCTCATATTTCTAAACAAAATAATGTTTCAGTTAACAAACATTATTGGATTAACAAATATTTATTCACTATATTAATAAATGAATTATTAGAATTTATTTTTACTGAATATAGAGGAAAAAAAGATCTTATATTTGTGAATATTTGAATTTATGGTCTTTCAGATTGCTATATATGCAAATTTAATATTTGTAAATAAAAAGAATTTGCTTTTAATATATATAAATACTTGCAGATATCATTTTTAAATAATAAGAATTAATTTTTAATGTGTACATGTTTGATTTCTAAATATATACAAAAAACAGTTTTATTGCATTCGATAGATACTGGTCTTATATTTATAAGCATAACAACATACTTTTATTTTCAAGGTATATAATTTACAAAATTTAATATTTATAAACATTGGTGACACACTCACACACACACACACACACACACAAAAAAAACACAAGCATCAATAGTAACATTTAAACAAAAATGACTTTGATGTAAATAAAAAGAATAACATTAATTTATTTTTATATTTATTTAAACCATTTTTTTTTTTTTTTTTTTTTTTTTACAGTGCAACAAAGGAAAACAATAATTAAGTTAATTTGTGATGCAACGAGAAAAGAACCTGATGATGGTTTGTTTAAAATTATTGAAGATTCTGCTGTTGGAAATGTGGTATGTAATTTTAAATGTAAAATTTGGGAACTTCATATAAAGTATTTCAAAAACTGGTCCAGTGTTAATTTTAAAAATCAAAAATAATAATTGTAAATTTCGGAATTTGAAAACAGGAATTTTTGGCACTCTTTGTAAGGTTAGTAATTTTAAAATATGGGATTTTAAAAATGTGCATTCATTAGGTAGGATAAACAAAAATACATTTTTTCTTTTCCTCCATTTTTGTTGCTTCACACGCAAGCTTTGTTGAAAATATAATAATTAATTTTGTGTCCATTTTTTCATTTATTATTTTACTGGATGCATTTTTCAAATATATTTGTTTATTTGTTTATAGATAGCAGAACTTCATCACCTGTGCTGTTGTCCAAATGGCTGTTTGACTGTCAATAATTCAGGTAAATGTATTGTAATAATAATAATAATACTAATAATAATAATAATAATAATAATAATAATAATAATAATAATAATAAAAATAATAATAGTAACATTAATAATAATAATATATATACTACCATTTCTACTACTACTACTACTACATTACTACTGCTACTACTACTACTAATAATAGTGGTAATACTACTACAGTTAATGTTGCTGCTGCAGTATTCATGCTTTTACAGCTGCAACAAGAGCAACAACAACTACTATCAGTATTGACAGTATTACTGCTATTCTTACTCCTATACTGTTTCTACTACTGCTGTTGCTACAGTAGTAGTAGTAGTATTAGTAGCAGTAATAATAATAATAATAATAATAATAATAATAATAATAATAATAATATCACCATGGACACCTCATATATGTTGCTTGGTTCAGGTTGTTTATTTTTATATCCTGTTTGTAATTTAAGTTGCCCACCTTTGTAAATACTTGGGTCTTCGAGAAGCATTAGCCTTGAACTGATATCAGAAAAAAAAAAAATATATATATATATATATAATAAAGAAAAAAAGAAAAAAAAAAAAAAAACCACAGACAAGGTGCAGTAATCAGAGAAAACTTTAAAAAAAAAAAAAGACCCTCCTTCACGAAAAATATAGAGAAAATAAAAGAAAGAAAGAAAGAAAAGGAAAAGAAGGAAAGAAAGAAAAGAAAGAAAGAAAGAAAAGAAAATATCTATACAAAAAATCAGAAAAGAAAAGAAAAAAGATATCTTCTAGTCATGACATGAACACAACTTTCAATATCTTGGAGTACATTTGTAGAAAAATATTTTCTAAATGAAACACTTGAATAATAGCTGAACAACTCATCACATATAACTAAAATGATTATTGTTGTTGTTGGTGTTGTTGTTGTTATTGTTATTGTAGTTTTGTAATTTGCAGAGCTCTTTTCAAGTCTGCCATTAATCACATTTCACCAATTTGAAGAAAAGTTCAATAAATGTGTGACATTTAATTTGAATATTTTTAAAGTTTTAGTAAAATAAAATAAAAAAATAAAAAAAAACAGTTAAAAAAACAACAAATAAATAAAAATAACAATACAAATATACACAAACAACAACAACAATAAACCAATTGATTGTTTAAATTTTACTGATGTTCTAATCGAATAATGATGAATTTTAAGTCCTTTCCATAACTAACCTATTTACCTAGTAACACAATTATTTATACAAATAAATGTTATAACACTTGGTACATCACACAACACTCACATTAAACCTCACTGCAGAGTTATATTTCTTTACACCTTATTATGTAGCTTACAGTGCACACTATACAGAGTAATCGTTTATATTCAGTATGTAGATAACAAGTTTAGATAATAATTTAATAGTGTCAGTAATGTTATCTTAATCTAGTGTATTAGTTACACACTCATAACAACATAATTGTGTATACTTTTACCTCAGCTTAAAGTGCAAATGGGGTAATTGTACATTAAATGAATTACCCGGTGTTAATGTATTTTAAAAAGAAATTTATGTGTGTGTCTGTATTAAATAAAATCAATATCTATCTATCTGTCTATCTGACTGTCTGTATATCTGCCCAGCTATTTGTCTCTTAGTACACAGATATACACATATATTTATGTTTTTCCATCTATATATATAAAAAAACAATCTATATCTATGTCTCTCTATCTGTATGTCTGTATATATATGTATACATATACATATATATATATATGTGTGTGTGTGTGTGTGTGTGTGTGTGTGTGTGTGTGTTTAAAAAAAAATTCTAAAAAAAAAAAAAATTCTCTGTAGCATTGTTTGATTCACAGAAATGTAAGAACCCACATATAAGTTGATGCTTGAATGTTATCAGTGATTTATGCATTGTTATATTTTACTTTACATACTTAACCTATATAACTGATAATTTTCCATATCCTGAGTCAGTTAGGAATTTTTCTGCTTTCTTCAAAGTAAAAATAATGGAAGATATTGAGCTTTATATTTTAAAATGTGTAAATTATGTGATGTGAAGAATAAAAAAATGTAAGTAGAAATATGATTGTACAAACTTTGTTTTTGAAATTTATATCAATTGTTACAGAGATATCTGTTGTTAGAAATGTAAATCATAAAATATATTCTGAAATTTTAGGTTAGACATTTTATAATATAAATTTAGAGTTTGTCAGATAACAAGCATGACTGTAGCAGCAAATTATTATTATTATTATTTTTTTTTAAATATGCTAATGAGAATGCCATGTAATTAGTAATTAATTAATAATTTAAATAAATTTTACAAGACTGTTGGATGACAAGCATCAGTGTAACTGCAGAATACACTAATGAGAATGCCATCTAATTAACAGTACTTGATAATTTAAATATTTTGCAGAAAGGTCAGAAAACCGCAAGAGCAGTGATATGTTTATTATGTTTGGTGCTATTCTTAGCTTCTTGTTCATGGCATTAATTATCGGATTCTTGTGTTACCTCAGTAGAACACACCTACCATTCTACTACAAACTTCCAGGTGAGATTTTCGGAGTTCTGCATTTAAAATATTCATTTAGTGACATTAAGAACTGTTCTAAATAGAGTCCGTATTCTTCTGAGTTACATTTTGTAATTATTTTTGGCTTCCAATCTTTATTAATAATAACGTTTAACAAATGTACCTTAGGCTATACGAAGAACTACTCTGTATGTTATCCAAATAGTTCTGAGTTTTACATTTAATTTTGGTTTTGTAGCTTCCAATCTTAATTAATAATAAAGTAGATTAAAAAATAGAATGCAATTTAAAAATACCTGATCACCAACATTTTTCTATAGTTGTGATATCATTATATATATATATATATATATATATATATATATATATATATATATATATATATATATATATATATATTTAAGAAGTCACATATTTGCTGTTTGCTGTTTTCAGTTACTGGAAAAATGAGAGGGTTTTCACACCATTCCCCCAATGATGACATTTATGACAGACGCCTAACAGCCCCATCACTGATGTCTGTTAGGTACCGGGATTATGAACCAGGATGGAAAGTGTCCAAGAAAAGTCAGCTGCCTGTTTTAGAGAATGCTGTTATGTCTATTGACACGATTAAAATGAGACAGAGGTGAGCTACTGCCATGGTGAATTTACAAATGCAGATATAGGATTCGTATTTTTATTTCTTTTTTTTTAATTATTTTTTTTTACATACATATATATATTTTTTATTTATATTTATTAATTAGATATTTAAGGAAACATTTTTTGATTAAAGTTGTAGATTAGTAAAGATTTTCTCTCAATCAAATTTTGATCAGCCTTTGCACCATTTTCAACTTGAAATCATGTGAGGTATTTTACATAGTACATTCCTTAAGAATGAAAAACATATCTTTATGATGTCACACATATCTTTATGATGTCATACATATCTTTATGATGTCATACGTGTCATGATTCAGACTGGGAGGTGGCAGTTTTGGAGACACTCATGTAGCAGAATGGCACGACATGACTGTGGCACTGAAACGATTAACAATTAATATCCATGACAACCAGGTGACTGATGACATCATAGAGCTGATGAAGAAAGAAGTTTGGTTTCTCAGGTGAGAGAAAAAAAAAGGGAGAAATATGAATAGAGAGAGAGATATGAATAGAGACAGATATAGAAGAGAGAGAGAGAGAGAGAGAGAGAGAGAGAGAGAGAGAGAGAGAGAGAGAGAGAGAGAGAGAGAGAGAGAGAGAGAACTACTACATACACTTCACAAAAGTATCTTATTACTACATTATTACAGAATATTATGAATATAATAACTTCCATATGAAAGGAATTAATATTCACTTTCAAAAGATTCTTTCCCTTGCTTCATACAATTAACTTAGGTTTGTTTTCTCTTTTAGTCGCCAACGTCATAAAAACATCGTTGGGGTGCTGGGACTGTGCATTGATGGCAGACATCCATGTATCATCACTGAATTTGTGAATGGCAGCTGCATAAAAGATCTTCTTAAAATGAGAGACTTCAAGCTAATATGGCCGCATCGAGTCAAAATTGTACGTCTGCAAAATATTAAAAATTTATGTCTAGCACCAGGAATAATTAATTTAAAGTCATTTTTCGAAAATCTAAATAATTGTTTATTCACTACCTAAGCTTAAGTCTATGAAATGAATGTTTAAATAGAGCTGATAACTCTTTGCTAATAATAAAGTATAAAAGAAGCTGCAATGAAGATTTTTTTTTTTTTACAAAGAGATATACAAAATAGGTTTTGCCATTTTACAGTGATTTATGTAATCTTCTAAAAACAAATTTATCACTTCCTTGACAAATATTATTATTATTTTTTGTTATGCTTTATAACTAACAAATACTGTTTTAAAAATAAATCACAAAAACAATAACAGATTTTTATTCCAATAATCCTGATTTATCAGTGATTTATAACAGATTTCTAAAACTTTTCTGACAGTAGACTGCAAAATATTACAGCTGTTAACAAGTCAACGATATTTTAGAAACACTTAAACTTCAAAACTAAAGACAGCTTTTGTTGGCTGAACATGAAGGCTGTTGAATGTGGCTGTGTTAAATCAAATGTTTGCTGTTTTATTTTGCAGTGTTCTGATGTAGCCAATGGCATAGCCTTTCTTCATTCGACAAAACCTCCGATCATTCATCGAGATCTCCGCTGTGGAAACCTCTTTCTTCTCCACAATGATACTGCTAAGGTAAACAAAAAATTATTATTATTATTATTATTATTATTATTATTATTATTTTTTTTTATTTTTTTAATCCTGGTTGTTTAAAGATACAGCTACGGTATCGAAATTAATTTTTTTTTTTTTTTAATTCTCAATTATTTGAAGATAAAGAATCAGTAAACACTAACACATTTTAGTTGTTAGACAGAAGGATGTGTAGACTAGAGGTAAAGCTCTCATATGGAATGCATTAATGACGGTCCCTGTTAGTAGTAGCTCTTTTTGGGACATTTTCCCAATCCAACCAATTCTGTTTCCCAGGTCAGACAGTGCTCTGTTATTGTTGGATCATAGGCCAAGTAGTTTTAGTGAAAGTGCATATAAAAGATCCCTCGTAATTTATTTCCAGCAATTAAATAAAATAAAATAAAATAAAATAAAATAAAATAAAATAAAATAAAATATTAAGAAAAATAAGAAAACAAATAAATAAAAAAATTAAAAATCAGTTTTCTGTTTAAAAGAGATGTGGAGAATTTTAAAAGTAATTATTATTTTAAATTTCATTCTAACTTTTTACATTCCATTCAAAGATCTGTTAAAGCACGCTTGGTGTGGTCAACTATAATATTTTGTTTTTCTGCTGTCAAAGAGTTTTTTAATTCATGGTTATCATGAACACAATCTCTGACTGTTCTGACAGTGTCAGTAGAATTGTTTTTTTTTTTTAAATAAAATTTCTTATTATTTTCTTAAGAGGTTTGTTTCAAACAAGGTTCTTGTAGGCTATGCTTCAGATTTTTAAAGACAAATTTGGTGAATTATAAATAAATTTAAATTTTTATAAAATTTCAGGTTGCTGATTTTGGACTGACAAAAATGATACAGCCACTAAGACAGAACTGTACAAAGGAAGACTGCTGCTGTGAGTTTTACCCACAATTCCTTGTAACAAAAATGGCAGACATTATTGTTATGAACAAGAGTCAGTAACTGAACAATAAATAGAAATTATTGAATTTGTATCAGTCTGTTCCCATTTCTGTGAGAAAAACATGGATGTAGAAGACCAAGATTTTATTTCAAAAGGAAAATAAACTTTTAACTTGGTATTGGTGAATCTTTATGTGAATATTTTAATGCAAAAATGAGAGATTTAATATAAAAATAAAAATCTTATTCATATAATGATTATTTATATAAAGTACTGATAATGATAATAAATAAATAAATAAATAAATAAAAAAAAATTAAATAAAGAAAATATATTTTTATACTTTACCCATAATGCCTTTTAAGAACTATGGTAGACAATATTATGTGTTTTTCTTGGCAGAGTTATCTCCCATTAGCAAAGCTGTAGACTGATATAAAACCATTTAAGATTTTCTGTTGTTAATGTGTTCTAGTAGTTTATTAATATAATTCAATAAGGGTACATATTTGAACATTAATGTTTGTATGTATAAATATGAGAGTATAACTGCATATGTTAATGTATGTATAGTTTTTGTATACATGTGTATGTGTATATGTGAGTGTGTGTGTGTGTGTGTGTATGTGTGACTGTCCATTTATGTTTAAGTAGGTGTGTATGTGTTTATATGTGTGTTTGTGTGTGTGTGTTTGTGTGTCTATGTGTGTGTGTGTGTGTGTGTGTATATATATATATATATGTCCATTTATGTTTAAGTAGGTGTGTATGTGTTTATATGTATGTGTGTGTGTGTGTGTGTGTGTGTGTGTGTGTGTATATATATATATATATATATGTCTGTTTCCATTTCTTTATGGAAAACATGGATGTAGAACATATGTGTGTGTGTGTGTATGTATATATATAATCTTAAAATATTCATTTAAAAATAAAAATAAAAAAAACATAAAATTTAATCTCAACAGCTATTAAGTTTTAGAATAGTTACTAAATGGACTGTACAAAGACACAGGTAACTTTACAGGTCGTCGTAACTACAGTGCATGTCCAGCCAACATTCGCTGGACAGCTCCAGAAATACTGCAGAACCCCACTGTACTCGAGGATGACGCAGTGATCACAACGGCAGCCGATGTTTACTCGTTTGGACTTGTAATGTGGGAGCTGTTTGTCTGTGAAGACCCATTTGAAGACATCGTCACCGAGGAAGAGGTAGTTTGATGTGATTTTTGTGTGTTTGTGTCACTGTGTGTGTGTTGTGTGTGTGTGTGTGTGTGTGTGTGTGTGTGTGTGTGTGTGTGTGTGTGTGTGTGTGTGTGTTTGTTTGTGTGTTGTGTGTTGTGTGTGTTTGAAGAGATCATACACAGAGGAAGGGGTTGTGTGTGATGTTTGTGAGATCACCACAGAGGAAGGTGTTTTGTGTGTTTGTTTGTGTATATGTTTGTGTGTGTTGTGTGTGTGTGTGTGTGTGTGTGTTTGTGTGTTGTTTTGTGTGTGTTTGTGTGTGTGATGTGTGTTTTGATGAGATCACACCACAGGTAAGGTGATTCAATTTGTTTTTTGTTTTGTGTATATGTTTGTGTGTTTGTGTGTGTGTGTGTGTTTGTGTGTGTGTGTGTGTGTGTGTGTGTGTGTTGTGTGTGTGTGTGTGTGTGTGTGTGTGTGTGTGTTAAACCAGTTTGAAGATACCACCACATAGCAAGATGTAGTGTGATACAATCTGTTATTTTTGTGTGTATTTGTGTATATTGTTTGAGTGTGCATGTGTGTATTTATGTGTGCAATATATGTGTAATATATGTGTGGGTGTGAATGTGTCTGCATGTATCTGTGTACAAATGTATTTGAGTTGATTTATTAATATATTTTTCTCTATATATGTGTTTTTGCATACTTGAATGCATATGTATCTCTGTAAAGGTACTTATATTAGTATCCAAATGCATGTATAAATTAGTTTATTTACATGCACTTGTTTCTGTGTGTGTGTGTGTGTGTGTGTGTGTGTGTGTGTTCAAACCATGTGTGTGTGTGTGTGTTTTGTGAGTGTTGGTGTACAAACACACATTAGTATGTACACACCTGTGATATGTTGATGTGTGTGTTAAACAACAGCAGTGTGTTTACAGGTGATAGAGCTGGTGAATCGTGGAAGCAGGCCGCGGCTGAACAGTGTAACAAACATGATGCCGCAGTACAAAGATCTCATGCAGAGTTGCTGGTCACAGCACTCAAAGGACAGGCCAACCATTAAAAAGGTGAGTGATCTCCCCTTAACAGCTCTCCAAAAAAAACTTTAAAAAAAAAAAAAATCTAATATTAATTACAATTTAAATATGAATAAAAATAATTCCTCCATCAAAAAAAACTTGAAAAAACAAAAAAACAAAACAGAACAAAAAAAAGCTATATATATCTATACCTCTCTGTGTATCTTTTTCTCTCTCTAATTAATTAAATAAAAAATAATTAATTTAAAGACAAAAAATAAAAATGAAAACAAAACAAAGAAATTAGGATTAAAAAAAATAATATATTAATAAATAAAAATTGCTACTTACTGTACAAATGATGGGCGATATCACACTGCAATCATTTGCCAGTAACTAACAGTTATAATATACTTAAATATCTACGTAAATGTCATACACAAAATAACCTGCCACTATTTCTTCCCTTTTTATTTACAGGTTGTTCAGACCTTGAAGAATGTACAAAATCAGTCTGGATCATTTCAGAAAATAATTGACAGAAAAATTGAAACGTGAAGACAAACAAATAATTAACTTTAATGGTTAGGTCAAGCTGAATTTATTGTTCGACATTTTAACATGTGGAACTGATTGTAAACACTTTGGACGAAATTGCTGATTAAGAAACTACAGGTTTAAAATTGTTAGTTTAACTTACATGGTTGTATTTTGTTTTCTTACTGTTTTGAAATGATTTTTATAAAAGTTGTGAATCAGAACATTTGTTTTTCTTCTTCTTTTATTACAGAAACAATAATACCCTTTTTTTTTTAATTATTTTATTCTACATTAATTTGCTAAGTGCATTTAACTATTTCTTGAGAAAAGTAGTCTAAAAGTTTTTATTAAATTTATTTTTGGTGATACAAAAAAATAGTCTGCATATTTCCAAATTCTATTTTATTTATTTTATATTTTTTGCTGTCCAATCTTAATTAATAATTAAGTATAACAACATAACACAGGGTGTTATAATTGGTTTGAAATACATATTCATTTCTAACATTATTTCATATTATTTTATTGTCATACTTTGTTAGATGCAGTGATAGATGAACCAAAACAATAAATTAATAACATATAAATATACAGAATGTATGTTTCAGTGTATTCATGTATGAATATATATACTTTATGTCTGTTTTTATGTGCAAACTAATATATTTTTTGACTGTTTATTTGTAATTATATGTATCAAATGTTTTGCACCAGCTGGTAAAATCTTTATATAAATTCCTTTGATCAGATGTATATTTAATTAGATATGATTTGTTTAATATTGTCATTATACAATTAATTATGATCACTGTATTATGCATTTGTACACAATAATTATTAACATGTATATTATAATACCATTACTTTATCAGTGGCTGTGTTATAATATCTGTATGTATTTATACCATTTAAACAAACAACCCAAAAACCACAATATTCTTAAAATAAAAATTTTCTGTCACACGCAAGATTTATATTACCAAAGATGTTTATAATTACGTGTGATAATTTTGAGTGTACTGGAAATAAGATTATTTTGCTGTCATTTGTTGCAATGTTCTGCAAGAATTCATTGAAAGAAATCAGTGTAATCAGTGAATGGAGTTACATTGAAAATGTTCTTTAGAAAATTACATCATGTGAATCCACATTTTGTGTACAGGGTCTGTGTGTGTGTATATGTGTGTATGTGTGTGCATGTATATGCTTTGATGTGCCTATCTATCAATATATATATATATATATATATATAGATAGATAGATAGATAGATAGATAGATAGATAGATAGATATGTGAAAGCACACACACACACACATGTATGTGTGTGTGTGTGTGTGTGTGTGTGTGTGTATATGTATCCTTTAGTGCCTATATATATATATATATATATATATATATATATATATATATATATATGTATGTTTGCATGTATACATTTCTGCCAATACTTGTGCGTATGTGCGTGTGTTTGCCTTCACAAATACCTTTTATCCATGATTCCAGATACCTATCAATATAATATATTCCAAAAAAACACCAAAATTATATATATATAATTTATTTTTGAAGAATAACTTTACATCTGTTATTAAACCTGTTTCTGAATATGTTAACAGAACTCTTTCTCATTTCTTTATATTTACAATATGTATACAAAATCCCACTTAAATTATTTTATTGACTTGTATTGTGTTCATCTTTTCTGTATATGCTCATAAACACACACACATACAAGTATACGGACTACAAACATACAAACATACATACATACATACATACATACATACATGCATACATGCACTTACATACTGCTGTGACTAAAATGTTCTGAAATGAAGAAAGTTGTAATACATTTTTATTTGTCTTTTTTTTCAGTTAACATTTGATCATTCGTAATTTGTTATATTTTACATTTGAATATTCAGAAAAAACAAACAAATACGTAATAAATATTTTGCTTTTCCCCATTCCTAATTGTTACAAAAGTTACATTAATTTGCATATTCATAATATTTTAGTATAACAATTGCTTTTATTTCCCTATTCACGACAGATTACTGTTACAATATTTTTTCATTAGCAGATTCATAACACATTATTAAACCACGAAAGGGGAAATAACTGAACTGTGATAAAACTAGATGAAATTCAGGCTTTGTGTTTAGCCATAAAACAGTCATTGTGAGTGTTCAGCTTATTCCTAATTTGTTATGATAATTATTATTTTACATTTTCGTACTGAAAATAATTATGATTTAACAATTATTTTACATACATGCATTTTAAATTAAATGTAATTTGTTATTATTAATATCATTTTATATTTTCATATAGGTAATAATTATTCTACATTTTAAATTAAATTTGTTATTATAATTAGTATTTCATATTTGCTTATTAATAATAATTATGTTTAATGATTATTAATTTTAATTTAAATGTTTGCAATTAATTATCAGTGAAATTAACTTCTAAATTTACTCGAATAGGGTGCCCAGTACAGGCATGATTGAACATTGAGAATGAAAAATCATTCCAAACTGTTTGCTCATTATCCTTTTAATAATTTGTAAAATATCTTCGATTTGTTTGTTAACCATTTTTTAAAAAATATATTTTTTTTTTTGAATCAATTGTTACTTGTCTTTATTAATAACCAATGGAAAGAAAGTGAAACTAGTGTAAAATAAAAATATTTATTCACAATAGTTGTGAATTTATTTCAAACACAGAGTGAATATATAACTTTGTCTGTGAATTCAGTGTAAAAAATACGACAGCTATATATATATATATATGTGTGTGTGTGTGTGTGTATATATATATATATATATGCAATATACACACAGACACACACATTTACTATAATAACACATTTACTTTTCTTCCTACTACTGTGCCCGTGTGTTCATTCTACTTAAAAGTGTTTCAGTAGATTACACGCCATTTTTTTTTTTTTTTTTTTTTTTAGGCCTACTTAATTTAATTCAAAAACCCTTACACATGAGAGAAGTAAAAGTAAATTTAAAATATTTAATTCATATCAGTTTTACTTTTGAGGTACAGCAGTATTATAATTTTATTCAACATTGTTGATAACCCACCCAATATCTTTCTGACTTTAACCTGAAATCATAGTTCAGAAAAATGACACACTCAGAAAACTGACTGACATTTTAACCAGCTCTCAGTGATAATGCATTCAGCTGAACCAGTGACCTAGAACAAACTGCTTTTATAAGAAAGTACATAAAGAAGATGACACTTGAGAGATGGACGTGTTAGTACAGGCATGACTGAATATTGAGAATGAAAAATCATTCCAAACTGTTTGCTCATTATCCTTTTAATAATTTGTAAAATATCTTCGATTTGTTTGTTAACCATTTTTTAAAATAAATCTGTTGTAAATCAGTTAATAATCATGATGTTTGTGAATAAAAAATCTTTTTAACTTTTGAATCAAGTTTTAGTTTTTTTATTATTGACTAAATGAATGTGAAACTAATGTAAAATAAAAATATAAATATATATATACTTATATATACATGGATGTGTGTGTGTGTGTGTGTGTGAGTACTACAATAAACATTTAACCTGCTATGCAGGCATATATTTCCATATATGTTCATGGTTCTTTACTGCCTGGATTACATTTCAGTTATACAGGCTTTTTTATTGGCTGGCCCAGTTATTCATCCCGAAGATGAAAATACTTCCTGGTAAATCAACTTTAATATTTAACTACATAACATTTAACCTGCTACTAATTTCCAATGTTCATGGTTCTTTACTGCCTGGATTACTTTCGTTATACTTTTGTTATCAAGGCGTTAACGTAATACGTGTAAATGATATTTTTATTGTGTGTAATGTTAACTGATGTTTTGCATGGTGAGTATTTATGTTATTTATAGTATATATGAGTTTACGTTAAATATGCTTTGTTTCTACCATCTCTGTCTAAACATAAATAAATATACGTCGTTTACACTGTACTTGGATATACGTAAAAATAACTGTGTTAATTTTTCCCTTAGGTAAATAGAAATATAAATGTTTATTTTTTCCAAAAGGTTAGCATAAATACAACTTTGTTTACTTTTCCATAGATACACTTAAATTTATCTTTGTTAATCGTTCCAATAGCTTCACATAGAATAGAACTTGTTAATTTTTTCAGTAAGTATCTTTAGTGTATTACTTATAACATATCATCGAAAAGCATCTGGAAAGCTGGTATCTTCAATAGTTTTAATGTTTATCAAAAAATATCAATATTTGTTATTTGTTTCCCATCCTAGCTAACAGTGCTTGTCCCAGTACCTCAAATACTGCAGGTATGTAATAAACTCTTTCAGTATTTTTATATTTTGTTTAGGCAACTGGATAATGAGGAAAATTATATATTTTAATGCATAAGTGAATTATTCTGTATTAACTGAGTTGCGTATGTGAAGAGATAAAACTATTTTTATGTTGTCACGTTCTCGTTTTTCTGAATGTTATATGTTGATGATCATGGTACATTTTTTCTATGATGATATATTTTTAAATTTTGAAAACATAATTTTGTTAGTTTCTTTGTACGTTTTTTAGTTTTTGATGATGTACTATTGCTGTTTTTGGTGGTATTATTATTATTATTATTATTATTATTATTATTATTATTATTATTATTGTTATTGTTTCAGTGATACATATGTGTAAAGATGAAGCAATCAGTGATGTTCAAGATTTCTATCTTGACGTGTTTGTAACAGAAAACACGAGTATCACTTGTAACTGTTCTCTTCACTCAACACAAGCAACTCAGATTGGTTTTGTCATCGTTCAGGATTCTCAAGAAAACTGTAAATCTGCTCTAACTGTAGAAGAGCCAAGAACTTCTGTACCATTTTCATGTAGAAGCAGTGGAAGTAAAACAACATACAAACATGTTATTGATAGTAAAGGATATCTGTTAAGTCTTAACGCAGAATCTGCTCCAGTGAGATCAACTTTATGCATCAATTTCTGGAACATTGGTTCAGGTAGAAATTTTATTTTAAGTAAACAATTTATGAATGTGGAACATCCATTAATTAGAATATTTATTATTTTAAACTATTTCTGGTCCTAAAGGCTATGATTAAAATATGTGATGAATAAATAATTACAATAATGATAATAAGAGTAAAAAACCAAACAAAAACAAGAATTTCTATGATTTGCTAATGATGTTGATGACATTAATAATACCACAATGATGGAGATGATAATAATAATAACAATAATAATAATAATAATAATAATAATAATAATAATAATAATATCAATAACAACATCAACAACAATAATAACCTATTTATGTTACAAACATGTTTACTATTCAAAGCAGGCAGTTTAAGTGTCCAGTGCTTTTCGCCACACAACCATCTAACCACGACAACCACACGCACATCAACAGCCAGAACCCCGGAACCGACGTCACCAATATATCCAGACATCACCGACAACAACAGTTAAGGAAAAACCGCATCTACTTCATCATTTGCTGCAGAATTATTTGCAGAAGATAAATCGTTTCCAGGTATTATAAGATAGAGATTTTCTGAATCTCTGAGTTTTCAAGGACTCCACCAATGAGTGTTTCTTTCGTCATATCACTGAAGGTTTTAATAACTGTAGTTATTAACTATACCAAGTTTAAGACCCTGCATATCGTAACAGGGCATAAGCAGACCCTATTCGTAATATCAGGGTCTAAGCAGCACGCATTCAAATATTCATGTTTTCTTATATCGTAAGATTAATTTGACCGCACGATCTTTTGTGCTAAGCTTAATTGATCACCGATAATCATGGCAATTTTCACTAATGTTTTTACTCTGGGATTCAAAAAAGCTCTTCTGAGATATATCTAATACTGTACACTTAATTCGTATATTCTATCTTTATTTATTTTCTGCTGGTTATGTCATATGTATTTAAGCAATCCTTTCCATTTAATCGAAAAAGTTAAGACAGCATGACATGTATTCAAATCGTGAGCAGGGCAAAGCTTTTTGTTTTGAGCACACAAATTAAAAGGGGAGGGTCAATTCGTAAATCACTGCTGTAGTTAAAGCCCATATCGGTTTTAATTCTTCAGTTGCAGCCGTTGTTGGAGGTGTTGTCGGTGTAGGACTGCTGACTGCTGTTGTGGCTGCTGTCATTATTTACCACAGGTAAAATAGTGACTAATTCGCGTTAAACTCATTATGTTGTTTTATATACGCACACACACTCTCATCACAAACAGACACGCAAACACGTGCAGAAACACATACATGTACCTTTGGTTTAATTAATATGAACTTTATTTTATTTGTTGTTTCATAATAATGACAATAATGATGGAGAAGATGATGGTGATGATGATAATAATATATAATGATAATAATAACAAAAAACAATGGCTATAATAATAATAATAATAATAATAATAATAATTTATAATAATAATAATTATAATAATAATAATAATAATAATAATAATAATAATTATAATGAAAATAAATATAACAATAATAGTAATAATAACAATAATAAATATTTATACTGACAATGATGATATTAATGGTAGAAATAATAATGATAATAACACTATAATAATAGCACCAGCAGCAGCAGCAGTAGTAGTAGTAGTAGTAGTAATAGTAGTAGCAATAATAATAATAATAAGAAGAAGAAGAAGAAGAAGAAGAAGAAGAATAACAATGACAATAGTAATAATAATAGTGATAATAACGATACTAATAGTGATAATGATGATGAGGATAATACTAATAATGATGATAATAATGATACTACTACTACTACTACTAATAATAATAATAATAAACGTTTTCTGCAGAAGAAAGTCAGAAAACTGTAAACAGACTTCAAACAACGACGACGGTAACGTCACCAATGATGTAAGTTACTACAACACTGCTAACAACATCAGCATTAACAATACTCATATCGGAAATGATGATGCGACTCCTAGTCCAGTCAACATCAGTGGTAACGACTACGAACAACTACAACTGAGTCCTGCACAGTATATTAATACAGCAGTCGACGATGACCATGTTTATCTTCATGTCTCCAACACTGATGCTGAAAGTAGCAATTACGAGCGAATACGTCAGAATGAATCACAGTATGCTAACACGCCATCTAGTGGTGACGGAAGTCACGTGTATCTTGGAATAAGTAAGTCAAGAGACAAGTGAAAAATTATGATTGCACCGCGTGCAGTATTGAGAACATATAAACAAAACATAGTTATAATAATAACGATAATTATAACATAATCCGCAAGATTACTCTTTCAATGACAATATGAAAATTTCAGGAACATTTATACAAAAGTGATTTTTGTTGTAGAAAATATATGTTGAAATGTTATTGTATTTGGTCTAAATGTACAACACTATGGTATATATTTATTTCTCTGAAAAGTTAAAAATGTCCACTTAAATATACAGAGAAACTCATCAACAATATCAAAATTGCATAAGTGATATTTTCTGTGTTTCAATATTGAACCGTGTACCAGTTTATATAGGAAGTTGGAAATTATTAACTTTAAATAAAGTTCTAACATTTTTAACTGGCGCAAAACATTTACTTGAACACACGAATATATACTTCATAAACACATTCATCTAATATTAGAAGCATAATATAAGCTATTACAGAAGCATTCATACTATGGTTATAAGATAACAACATTTATAATATACGAGACAGTTTATACTCTTTACAGTTAGCAATGTTTGCCCAAATTGTAAACATTTTTACTGTAACATTTATAGACAATACATATCTGCATAATTCACCATAAACCATATATCTTGGTGTTGACTTGTTAACACGTAGTATATATTTGATCAACGTGAGATGATATCTTTCAGTTATATTGCAATATTGAAAACTCCTGATTTCTGTGCATATAACAATATTGGTTTTACAATTTTGTCAAACTAATCTAACTAACAGTCGATTGATAAACCTCAGCAACAATTTCTATTTCAATATGTTTATATATAAATCTGTTTTTAATTTTGCTGTGGAAAGAAAATCATAATTTTTGACACGGGAGCATTAACTTTTAATTTCCACGTTTTACAATTCATTTCAAGGCAGTGCAGGTGACGTTGTATATCATCTGTTCCTTCTCCTAATTGTACAGTATCATCAGGATATAACTGCACAAATAACTTCAGATATGCATTAATATTTTAGCGAGAAAATCTGTTACCGATTTCAGTTTTATTTAGGAAAAACAATCTCTAAAATATGCATTAATATGAAAATAAAAAAGATGACGTTTTTCCCCCTTGCGTTATTCCATTATTGGAAGGAAAATATTCTGATTCAATTCTTGATTTTCTACCGTCGCACATATTATTCTGAAACATTGCCACTATTTCCACAACTATTATTACTAGCCCTACTATATCCAATACTGCTATATCCAATACTACTATTATTACTTCAAATACTTTTTCCCAGTACTACAATATTTCTATTACTTTTATTACTAGCCCTAACATTTCCATTATTAGCCCTAATATTTCCAGTATTTCTACTATTATTATTAGTAGCCCTACTGTTTCCACAACAATTATTAGTATTATTACTAACCCTATCATTTCTACTACTATTACTAACACTAGTATATCAGTACTACTGTTATTAATAGCCCTACTATTTCCAGTACTACTATTATTACTAGCCCTACAATTTCAGTTACTACTACTACTATTACTAGCCCTACTATTTCCATTACCACTACTACTAGTACTATTATTATTAATAGCTCTACCATTTCCACTGCTATTATTACGAGCCTTTACTAGCCCTATTATTTCCAGTACTACTACTAACTCTACTACTGTTGACGTTTACCTTGATATCCACCTGAACTTACCTTAATTACCGACATCACCTGGAATGAGAAATCAAATGTAAATTATCCGAGCGTGCGAGGATTCGAACTCCAAGCAGGGAGCGTAGCGAGCGTGAACTCCAACCACGACACCATCCGATCTCGGACGAGCAACATACGAAAATAACTTCTAGTCAATCCTGCGATCTCCCAACATGGCGATTATCTGCAGAAGCCGTCATTTTCATTTTATTTTATCTGACTATTTTAAATATATATCCACACATGCGTTAATATTTAGCATAAAAAATAAAATATTTAATAAAATAAACATTTATATAAAATTAAAAAAAATGCATTATATAGTTTCTAAAAATAAACATGATGTCATTATTCCCGGAAGTTATATAATTCTTATACTATTGTAGGATATTATGCAAATTCCGAAAATGGCGGCTTCTACAGATAATCGCCATGTTGGGAGGTAACTCCAAATCGATTGCACAACATCGATCGCAGGATTGACTAGAAGTTCTTTTCGTATGGTGGTCAACCGAGATCGGATGGTGTCGTGGTTAGGGTTCACGCCAGCTACGCTCGCTGCTTGGAGTTCAAATCCTCGCTCCGATCGGATAATTTAACTTTCCTTTCTCGTTCAAGGTCATGTCGGTCATCAGGTAATTAACGCAAATTAAGGGGAACATCAAGATAAGTTAGATAAACGTAATAATAGTAGTATTGGAAATAGTAGGGCTAGTAATAATAATAGTAGTAGTATTGGAAATAGTAGGGCTAGTAATAATAATAGTAGTATGAAATAGTAGGGCTAGTAATAATAGTAGTTGTAAAAATAGTAGGGCTAATAATAATAGTAGTAATGGAAATAGTAGGGCTAATAATAATAGTAATAATAGTAGTAGGGCTAGAATAGTAGGGCTAAATGGTAGTAAAATAATAGTAGTACTGGAAATAGTAGGGCTAGTAATAATAATAGTAGTAATGGAAATAGTAGGGCTAATAATAATAGTATAATAATAATAATAGTAAATAGGGCTAGGGCTAATAATAGTAGGGCTAAATAATAATAAATAATAATAGTACTGGAAATAGTAGGGCTAGTAATAATAGTAGTATTGGAAATAGTAGGGCTAGTAATAATAGTAGTAAAATAGTAGGGCTAGTAATAATAGTAGTAGTAAATAGTAGTGAAAAATACTAGGACTAATAATAAAAGTAGTAGTACTGGAAATAGTAGGGATAATAATAATAGTAGTATTGGAAATGGTAGGGCTAGTAATAATAGTAGTATTGGAAATGGTAGAGCTAGTAATTATAGTAGTACTGGAAATAGTAGGGCTAGTAATAATAGTAGTATTGCTTTATTAGAATCACCTATTTTTCCTCTACATAAACCATCGTTTTCTCTACATCTATCATTTTGACATTCCCTGCTTTTTGTATCTTCGAATGTTTTCAAGATTTCATCTTCATCTGCTTCTTCGGATGTTGTAGAAAATAGTGTAGTCTGTAACACTGACCTTCGTTCTAAATATCTACACAATTTGTTATTTTCTGTAAGATCACATCGGTACTGCAACCCGCTTGTTTCTTTCCAATAATCAAAGTGCCCATTTATTTCATTTTTTTCTATTTTATTTCGGTATCTGTCCAAAGCCTCAATATGACTATATTTCATCAAATTCATCAAATTCAAAGGTCCTTTTGAAATAATATTTAACAACGAATCGGTATTTTTTCTTAGATATTTACAAGCTGAGGGATTTTCGTCATTAAGTACAAACTGAGTGTTTCCTTGTTATTGTTCTTTTTTTGATACATTCAGTGCTGGTTTATAAATACTTTGATGTATTTGAGTGCTGCTTGTAAAAGTCTATCTGTAAAGCAGTTCATCTTTCTTGTATATGTTTAAATCCACTGAAAATAAAATTAACAATATAAAAGAGACAAGTGATGTTTAAAAATAATAAGTATAAAATAGACTTCCATCGTGCTTAAATAAAAAATAATAAATAATAATAAAAAAAAAATGATAATAATAAGTAAACAAATAAACAAACAAGGAAGAAATAGATAAATAAATAAATAAATAAATAAGTAAATAAATAAAGAAACAAACAATCTAAAAACAAATAAATAAATAAATATTAACCAATGAAAGTTACGTAATTTATGTAAGCTTGCAATTTCGATCATGGCCTTATCAGAGGACATTTTACTGAATATTTAAATATGTTTTGCGATTTATTCTTATGATACTAGTTATATTTGTAAGGATAGAGAACAACTAACATAGTTCAACAATTAAATAAGGAAGTACATACCAGTTACTCCAGGCATATAATATTAGCCTTAGTTATTAGAGTTTGCATAATACTAAAAATGTTACGTTCTTATTGTTTATTTTTAATGGACTTCGGTCCTATACGCCCAGTTCAACATAACAAGACAGTAATCGGGTCTCTCCTATAGTGTGTCGATACTGATCGCGACAGGTTGTCTGTCGTTGTTTTTGCTCTTTTCTTTACCATTTCTTTCTTTGTTTTCTCTTTTTAAGATCAGAAACATATACCCAAACACACACGCACACAGACAAACAAGCGGAGAAAAAAATCACATACACATATAAACTTGTTATAATCATTATAAATAGTGTCTACTTTGATATAAATATAGAGCGGCTTCGTCCACGCAGAAACTGATTATACTGCGATCTCGCCCATCACGAATTCAACATTGGGCTAGTTTGACATCCTTCATGTAAATGGGCCTAAATTAATAATAAAACAAAACAAAATTAATAATAATAATAATAATAATAATAATAATAATAATAATAATAATAATAATAATAATAATAATAATAATAATATGTATACGTGCAAGAGTTCAGATTGTTGTTATCTGGTTTTATCTTCTGATAAAAACATTTGAACGTCCTGACTTACTTGTGTTATTAAAATATCAGGTCACCTGATCTGTCGGAAGTTTCTACTTTCGTTTCTTGTTCACACTGATTATCTGTTATTGCTTCGCATTCTTTTGTAGACTGTTCGTTAAGTTCCATATCATGGCAAACGGGTATCAACTTCCGGCCATGGCAAGTGGAAATGGTTGTATATGATTCGTTAGATTTGTTTATTTATTTGTTTGTTTGTTTGGTTTGGTTTGGTTTGGTTTGGTTGGTTTGTTTGTTTGTTTCTTCGTTTGGTCTGTTTGTTAATTTAGAGGTGATAGTTTATAGTGTACAGTTGAAAAATATACGTCGCACATTAATCATATCAGATATATAATATCAGGTTACTTTAAAATACTGAAACAGATATTTGTATCAGAATTATTTATTTAGTTCAGTTATAGCTATTGTTGTTGTTGCTGTTGTTGTTGTTATTAGTGCTGCTATTGTTGTTACAATTCACTCGTCTGTCTGGAATACTGATATAATGAAATGAGAAAGATAACGAAGAAAAAACCTGTTGTCGTTATCAACTGAACGAATCTCGGTCAGATATGTAGACAAGGGCATGGTATTTTTGTTACTCATTATGTCCGTGGCTCAGCATTTGCTCCAAAAATTAAATAATTAAAACTACACATGACACCAACGTTAATCAACGAACTGTTTGTTATTCGGTTCGCCATTTGCGCGGAAAGAGCCTGCGACAAAGATATCACCTATGCTTGGGACGTCATAGTAGAGATGACGTCAGAACTATTGTTACACCGTCGCGACAGCAACCGACAAGCTGAGAAGGAAGTTCTTGAAGAGAGTTTGAGTGATTCTGAAGACGAGGTTTTCCCCGAGCTCGATAATGATATGATATTCGACAATCAGAGATGCAATCTACAAAGAGCACAGCTGCGGAGAAATCTGTTTTTGAAGATGGTCTCCGATCCCAAATCGTATCAGCACCAGGTGTTCAAATCTCTCGATATTGATAACATGAGGATCAGAAGTCAGTCAATAGGTGAGAGGGATTCCTTTGTAGTAATGGCTGCTGTTCGGTAAGCGTAGAATTTATTTACTATAAGTATTGAAATTAAAGAAGGAAAATATAGATTTCAGACAGAAACTTATTTTATTTTTTAATCTGTACGCTTTCATTTTCAGTTATTTTATTTTGTTCTATTTACTTACTCTAATTTTTATCTTTAAAAACAAGGAACTGTTTAATGTCTCGCTCAGGAAAAAAACATTTTAATCCATAAGTATTAAAAGCGTTTTAATATAATCTTAAAGTTAGTGAGAGACACTGAAAATGAATAAACTGCTGATTAGCAGTAAGAGTTTTATGTTCATCTTTCCATAGACAGAAAAGCACATAGCACAACCTTTTATAAACACACTGATTAGTATTAATGCAGTCATCCAGCGAAACAGAACTGAAACTTACCTCACTTGTTTGGTTCATTTATTAAAATATTATTTTCTATAACTAATTATTTGAACATAGTTAATTAATAATTACATATTCTGTTACAAGTGACCACACAACATTTGCCACAGTTTCTTTTTGAAAGCAAACTTTGGGGTTCACTGATTCTATGAGGATAAGGACAGGAGGGATAGATGTTCAAGTGTTAATAATAACATGGTGTTGTGTTTAGACTTGAAACTGTTCATAATACTTTAGACATAGATCACATTTAAACAATGAACTGTAGACAGTTTCAAACATTATTATTTTGCATTTCTGAAATTAAATATCAGGAAATAGTTAAATTGTGGGATAATAAACTATTGTTATCAAAAATTATGAACAGTCCTGTCTCCTACACGATAAGTGTTTGAGAGAAAAAAAAGAGAAGTTCCTCAGTTATCAATAACTGTGTGTCTGTGTGTGTGTGTGTGTGTGTGTGTGTGTGTGTGTGTGTGTGTGTGCCATGGCGAAGAAGATAAATAATATAAAGGGTACATTAGGGCTTTTGATACCATGTATCAAGATATCTGACATCTATTATATAATTCTACACGATCAGTACATTCGGCTGATATCTTAATCCCTGTAATATATATTTTTTTGTATATCCTAATTACCCATGCACCACTGAAATGTAAACCTTAATATATCTACGTAAACGATCTACGTAATGTCATCACTTATGTATACCACAGACCTACACACCCCTGTAATGCAATTATTTGTATACACTAGTGACCCATACACCTGTGTAATGTAATTCTCTGTGTATAATACTGACCCATACATCTGTGTAATGTAATTATTTGTGTGTCCTACTGACCCATACACCTGTGTAATGTAATTGTTTATGTATAATACTGACCCATACATCTATGTAATGTAATTATTTGTGTATACTACTGACCCATATACCAGTGTATTGTAATCCTTTGTGTATCCTTCTGACTCATACACCTGTGTAATGTAATTATTTGTGTGTCCTACTGACCCATACACTTGCAATGCAATCCTTCTTCTATCCTACATACCCATTATACCTCTGTAGTTTATGCTATTGACCTATGCTGCCCTGTAATATAAACCCCAGTCTACAGTACAGTGAGGGGTTATCTCATCCTCTTGTGAGTATATAAATAGAAATGTCCACATAAAATGTGAAATAAAAAATAATTTGTTATTAATATATTTTTGGTTGAGCAAAAGCAAACGAACATTTCCCAAAACAACAACCAAAATAACCATCCCGACAGCAAGATCCTCTTAACTCTATTATAGATCTGCAGGCAAAGCAGTGAACTGGGGCCACTAGCTACACATTGTCCACTTGTTATCATTAAAATTAGTACAAATATTATTATTATCTTTAACAAAACATATACTAAATATGCATTTTTACAGTAATAAATATTGATAGATATAAAGGCATTTGAAGCACACGTCAGTTTGATGTGTTAGCTGTATATAGCAGAAGTTGAACTTGGTGAATTATTCACTGTAGAAGTAGAACTGTGAAATATTCGTGGAATGTTGGAAGGATTTGCTGTAGAACTGTGAAAGAATGGTGGAGGGAACGGTGGTGGAGGGAACGGTGGTGTAGTGAAGGGTGGTGGATGAAAGGGTGGTGGAGGGAAGGGTGGTGGAGGGAACGGTGGACGCAGGAATGGAGGGGGGAATTGATTCCAATATAGATTGGGTACTTGAACACTTCTGATCGGAATAGAGGCCTAAAAAGACGATACTGAGGAAACTGAGGAAGACAATTCTGGTGTGTTCTTCACAGAATATCCAAGTAGAAACATTGGGTAAATCTGGGTAGTGTCAAAAATTACAAAAACTGATGGATTATTTACATCATCGACACAAGAATCATAAAGAACATGTAGGTATCATAGCTATATATTGTTAAAGAGCAAAGTTCTCGTTCTTAATTAAACGAATTTCTGGTAGGAGTAATCGCCTCTGAAACAGGTACTGAGGAGATTCATGAAGGCAATTCTGGTCTGGTCTCCACAGAATATTCAAGTAGAAACATTGGGTAACTCTGTGAAGTGTCAAAGATTACAAAAACTGATGGATTATTTACATCATCGACACAGGAATCATAAAGAACATGTCCTTTCCTAGGAGGAGGCCGGCAGTAGGAACTTTCACCTTTTGCATACTGGCCTACAAGAACCTTTGAAATGAACATGAAACAATGTGATCCTGTGGTGTAGCAGTGGCTGTATTTGGCATCCCGAGCAAAATAAGCCCCCTTTCCGTACGATGTTCCATGTTTGCCATTCAGTCTGAAATCGATGTTGTTGTGGCAGATTCCACGTATGACACTGACGTCATCACTTGTTCCATGAAAGAGAAATCTTTCGTTAATATCTCCTTCATCAGCCCTCTTCATCGACATTGCATTTCTCATACTGCAAAAGAGAAAAAGACATTTGGTCTCGAAAGATTCATAATATTTACAGATATTATTGATTACTTCTCACCTATTTGGAGATCAACTATTTCTTTCATAAAACTACAGATGGCTGTTGAAAGTCAGTTGTTTGTTTCCAACACTACGGAAATATATCATATAATCTTCCCTTTACAACTGTAAATCAATCATTTATTTAATTAGCATGAGAAAATATTAATCAAATATATATCACTGATTATTTATTTAAAGATAATATTTATTCAATTGATTATTTATTTAAAGATTAAACATCGATCATTGAATATTTATTTAATGAGTAGTCTTTCTATTAGTTGTATATTTGTAAAACCCCATATTTCACAACCATACAGTAAATCAAGTATTCAGTCGATGGAGAGATTATTCTGACGATTTTTAGCTATTAGGCTATACATAGCTTTCACTGCTTTTTTATACAGTTGTCTAACGTTGTAAGTGAATAGACCGTTTCTTCTAAAATGTATGCCAAAATATTTATATTTATCTATAATCTCTCCATCAAATTTAAATATATAATCACTAGTTTTTCTCCTTTTACTGAATATTCAGTTTAAAGCTGGTCAAAAGCATACACTTTATAGCCAAGAATATTAATGTTATCAGTCTTATCTGTTTTTGTTTCAACTTAACATATTATATCATACTTACTAATGGTTTCAGTACATATAGTATCTTTGAGCTTACTTACAAACCGCACACGTTAATCTCTATCCTTTTTAAGACATAAGGGCTTACTCCTTTATGAGTTTTGTTTGGGGTATTTTTACAAATGAGATAATTTTTGCACTGACTGAATTGGCTTGTCTTGGTGAGATTTCAAATCTCCGAGATCTTTTTTATTCCTTTCAAACCGACTGTTAATATAATTCATACCCGTTTCCACATCTTGAACTTTTTTCTTAATATCATTTTGCCACTGATATCTTATACAGTTATTTCCATACTGAATAAGTCGTTTTCCGATGATATCCAATTGTTCCAGTTGATCACACATTATATCTAACTTTGTAGTCAAAGTATCTGATTTTATACTGACATCTTGATTGTGCACAACTAGTGAAATTAAACCAGAATACTGACCGTGAGATCCATAGTGCTGTCCACATTGTCCATACTGTGACTGCTGAGACTGTTGGGTGGCGGCTTACTGTTGAATTGGTGTTGACTGATAAAATGCTGCAGATGAACATTTAAGGTCATTTGACATTTGTGTATTTTGACATCCTGAGTATGATCTCTTCTTGACCAGCTTGGCTACTGTTTACCTTTATTTTCTGTTCACTTTCTCCACTTATATTTTTACTCTTATGTTTTTCTCTTTTTACCTTTTCTCATTTTGATGTTGCATACTCAGGTATCTTTAGAAATAATTTACTTTGAAAAAATGGATAAAATCCCTTTAATACTAATAAACATTATCTATTTTCACACAGAGATAAGAGACACGACTTTCATTTCCACAAGATGCTTTTGTTTTCACTTTCAGGAACAGGAAGTCAGATTAACAAAATATTTTGTCTGATTGGATGTGCAAGTCACGTGATAGTGAGGTTGTATTAACCTGTTGTTTTTATTGGGATTAGCGACTTGTGAAATAACTAACGTTCCAGTATCACCAGTAATTTAACTGCTTTGTTTAAACTTTGCGGGCTTTTTTTTTTTTTTTTTTGACTTCTGGTAAATCGTAATGGGGATCAATTGCTTAATTATTTCCTAAGCTGATTGTGCAACAAGTGGGAAGATGAATCCATTATTTTATACCATATACAGGACATCTGATTACCAGTTAATTCGACCATGACCTTTCTTTGTTATATAACAAATTGATGTGTAACAAAAGTCAGTGTATCCATAAAAGTAAACCTTGATTCTATTATTTTGAATACTCACTGAGAAATAATTGTTATTAATGAGTGTGTGTGTGACCAATATAACTTAGCTAAATGATTAAATACTAAATTTGAATGGTGTTGAAATATATTAATTTAGAGTTTAATGTTTCACTAGTTTGTTTAGGTTTTTGGATTATTTCATTATAATGGTAATTAATAATACGGAGTGTATTTAATGTTGTTAATAATTAACATAATAAATATGTTTTATAAAATGTAATTATGTTTGTTTTCTTTGATACATGAGCTATATTTCCTGTATTCAAGAAAAACACACTACAATGGAATAATGCATTGTACGAGTTCTTGTGACTCCTCTGACATCCACTAGTGACATAGTGTTTGTAAGGGAGACAGCAGTCTGCTCTTTAATATCTAACCTTAAGAATTATATAAGCTAAGTGTGACGGAGAAAGCAGTCTCCTGTTTAATATGTAATAGACGTTAGATTTTTCCTAAAACTTGTATAAGCTATGGTGAGGTGTTGTTTTGGGGAACCTTGACACCTGTGTCTCCTAAAGTTCCAACCAGTCTCGACTCCATCTGGGACATCTATGTTAAAAGAGCCGCTGTGTGGTCTTTCTGTAATAATAACAGAGATCGTGTTTTGTTTGGGGCAATCAGTTTTTACACCGTACAGAACAGACGTGTGGCTAACCCTCAGATGGACAGTTACATAGATCCAGCTGACTCAGATAACTATAAGTTTTTAAGGCTCTGTTTGAGCAACTCAAAGGCAGTTTGATGTGGTTTTCTAACAAATATCATTTGATTACATATAGCCTGAAGTAGTATAATCATTAGTTGGAGAATGGCTGATAATCTGTAATCAGACCAATCAAAGTAAGTTGTAATTATTATCTCTTAAACAGCGGGTAGAATAGTGAGACATCTGATCATCCTGCTAAGTAGTAGGTTATTTTCATTTACTTGCATATTCAAATACATCTTAGGGTTTGGTATTTTTCCTTGAGCGATAAACATATTTAATATCCCCCGTATGTTCTTTTATGTGGTGAGAGTAATTTTATGGGACGAAGCTGTAATCGGCTGTGTAAGCATTGTAAACTTCTGGGTAAATAACTATTATTAGATCATATAATACATACATTCTTTCGATCCACAATTGTGTTGTTGTTTCTGGTGATTTAAAATTGGCTAAATATAAATTCGTATGTGACCTTGTTCCCTGAATAGCTATCTACCTGATACAGGGAGGTCTGTATGTATAGTTAGTGGTAATTTGGGGGAGCAGTGTTACGGCTGTTACGGGGTTCTAATTTGGTCACGTGACGACTGTGTTAATTACGGGTCGCATGTGACTGCGTTAGACGCCCCGTAACAGTGTTACATACCAGCGAGTCTGGTAACTCTACTAATGTACAAGTAAATTGTGGAATGATTTAACTAAAAAAACAGACATAGTTTATTATGTTAATTTCCTCCAACAAGGTAATAAGTAAATTATTCATGTATATTCTGACATTTTCCTGCATTTTTCACATGGACATATTTCTGTTCTTTGTATATTTCAATGTATAGTGTCTAGGGTTGGTCTATCTTAAATGTAATGTTTGGTTTGTGTCAGTATGTGCGAATGCTGATGCCAAACAGTAGCACAGAAAATATCGCGGTCGTCCACCGAAGTGTTGACAGTGTTCAAGGTAAAGTTTTGGACGTTTAGAATTCTGAAATATATTGGACTGCAAGGCAGAAGCCAACAAAGACTGGATGATGTTTCAGAAAAATGGAAAACCAAACTGTGGGGGTGCAAAAATTGGCAGCGGTAGATTGTATGAAAGTGAAAAAATATTAAAGGAAGATAAAGAAGCCAATTGGTAAAAAATTAAATATAACAATATCAGAAATGTGCGCCAAATCAAAACAGAAACCTGATTATTTTAAGAAACAAGGTACTTTTCAGGAAGCAGTCAAAAGTTAAATTGAAACAAGAAACCATACCACTAAAATAAAGAACGAATCCAACCTAGTGCATGATCACAGCTGTGAATGTGAGAGAAATGTAAAAAATGGTGACATAGACGTCACTGATACAGGATTCATATGGAGACCCATGAAGTATTTTGACAACACCTGCTGCGTTAATGCAGTGATGCAAGCCCTAGCAGCAAGCGATTTGTATGGTTAATTCTTTATAAAAACAAATGTGAACCTCTAACTGTATATTCTGATACTTATGTAACATTACGAGTTCAATTAGTAGAAGAAAGTGTACTGCAAGTACTGCAACATTTGAAAGATGAAAATAAACACTGCGAAGAGGTACCTGATGATATTTTACACAAAGCTGTATTAAATGTTGCTTACGCAATGGGAACAAATATTAATGGTCACCAAAATGTTTATCATTTTTTTTTTTTAAAAGTATATGCAATATACTGAAAGAGTTCAAGGTAATATTATTTTATGACGTTCGTATATTTGTTTACAGTGAAAATCAGGAAAAATAATCATGCACATTTCATAACATGTCAACTTTATGCAATGGGTTACAGTTCTGTACAACAGTTATTTGATAATTTTCTCAAATCAAAGACAGTAGAAAAGATTTGCATATTGTCACATAATAAATGTTTATTAATGAACTTTTAGTTTCTTTCCCTTCAACTCTTATTTTCACAATTCACAGATTTTTATTTGATGAGTGAATACATGAGAACAAATTCAAATTATGTTCAAGTTCCTCACAATTTGTTCATAAAAAATAATGACAAGAGTAAAAATATCGAACAAGCAAAAAGCATATATCATCTGAAGAATTTGTTTGAAACCAAAGAGATTCCTGTCACCAAGGTCACAATACCACACTTATTGAACATTGTGGTCAGTTTGTTTCATGTGATTATAATTATCTGTCTTTTTCAACTGACAACTTTAATCATACATGCATGCTACATGTTATTCTGTCATAGAGTAGACAAACATCTGCCATTATTTACTCAATCTGTTATTAATGTTTGGTGCATCAGCAGTGGTTTCAAAGGTATAAAACGTGACATTCAACTCTGTAAGAACATTTTTTTCTAATTCCAGGATAATTTGAACTAGGGAACAGAAAATGACATCAAATTATATATTTGGCACAAAATACAAAAACATGAAAGAATTTCAATGTTATAGGCCATGTGAACGTTTATATTTGAATTTAAACCATATATTTAAGATCAGTATTTTTGCTACACCTACTATTGCTGAGAACTATAAAACACTACATTTAAAGTATTATTCATGCAAGGAACGTAATGAAAATTATGTATGTTCTGACATTTTTTCATTGTTCAGGTCAATGCATTTTCTAATCAGGAAGTCTCTAAACATATCATGAAGGCAAGTAACAGCAGTGAACAGTACGTGGGTTTGAGTGAAGTCACTAAACATATCATGAAGGCAAGTAACAACAGTGAACAGTACCTTTGTTTGAGTGAAGTCAGCAAACATATCATGAAAGCAAATTTATACAACAGTGAACAGAACCTGGTTTGACCGAAGTCTTAGTAGTATCAGACTGTAGAAATGTTAGACAACAAAGAAACGAACCAAATAACATTACATGACATGAAAACTGCCAGAACTTGATGGACCATCATACAGGCTTAATTCGTCTGTTGCAGAAAAGAATGGAAAATGGATTCTTGTTTTTGTGTGAAGTTCATAGTTTGGAAATTAAGCATTGTGAAATGAAACCTGTAAATGACATAAATGTAACAGATTTACAAACATGCAGATCATTGTTATCATTTGACGACAAGAGTATAATAAACAGTGTATCATTAAAGATATTACGTTTTAGTATGGAAAAATTGAGTGAGAGATAAAGAGAACACTTCATTGATTACAATCCAATAGCGATGCAAACATTGGTATATGTTGTTAGCACTCAAATTGACTGTATAACTGTCATAAACCACATTCTTCTACATGATAGCTGCCTGAATTGCAGCCACATCAATGTATTCATATCTGTTCTAAACAAAACACCTGAAAAATCAACATATTCATATAGTAGATTCTGGTTGGTTTGGTCAGAAGATATTTGTGAACGGTGATAGTGACCAACCCAGATGGACATTTCACTTAACGGAAAGTAAATGTAAAAGAAAGCCCTACAGGAGACTTATCATAAGTTATTCTGCCAGCACTTGCTCCACTGATTACTCCATTTTAAAAAATAAATACTGACCTACACAGAATAGGAAACAATTGTTAATTTTTTTTTACTATTTTACACCTTTCCCACCTTAAAACGTTTGCCATTACTCTCTCTCTCTCTCTCTCTCTCTCTCTCTCTCTCTCTCTCTCTCTCTCTCTCTCTCTCTCTCTCTCTCTCTCTCTCTCTCTCTCTCTCTCTCTCTCTCTCTCTCTCTCTCTCTCTCTCTCTCTCTCTCTCTCTCTCTCTCTCTAACACATTACTGATCTCAGTACTGAATTGCCTCTGTTACTGAGATCCCTCAGTAGTAACTGAGCCAAAAGTACCCGAGGTTGAGCGAAGTCAGAGAAAAATAACAGAGAGGCTAGTAGGATATGGGAATTACTATACTGACCGCAACCTGTCCTTGATGATGTCTGAAACTGCATCAGCTGTTACATTCAAGTGAGAGGGCACATACTGCTCTTTCTCAGTGACAGGATCAGAACTAAATGTTTACAAAACTGATTCTCATTATTGTGGAGATCTTTAGGGGAATTTAATACCTGAGTTTCGGCTATGACAGTGGGAAAATCTATGTTGTTTGGATGATCACCAGACTGGATATTTCAAGATATTCCTCCGGATAATTTATTATGATATAATCTTTACGAACAAATGAATATACTTAAACACTGTACATAACAACGTTAGCTAACAAACTAGATGAAATGTGAAATAATTATTTGATGTGGTTAATATACATATATTTATGTTGTCTACTTATAAACCAACCAAATAACAGTTATTGCAGTGGGTATTAATAACAATTATCACCTTTGTTTTCGTTCCTGGTATTATAATTTATTGTTGTTGTCCCTTTTATTATTATTATTATTATTATTATTATTATTATTATTATTATTATTATTATTATACAGTATTATTATACAGTATTATTATACAATATTATCTTTAGTTACCTAAATATTTTTTATGACAGTATTTATTTGTTATCACAGTGGCTTAAAGTAGACCAAATTAAGAAGTAACTAAACAGATGTCGGTGAATATAGACGAAGCAAACGACCAATATAATTCTTGCGATCAACGTCAGGGTAATATATTTTGATGGCTACTAGGCATTGGCAGCGCGCGCCCCTGAGAAACAAGGATCGATAGCTTTTCCTCGCATCCACAAAGCATGGCCGCTTTTGAATGAAACAGCTAATTTTTAATACTGTATTTTAAAATTCAAAAGAAACAGTTTCTATTTCTATAAAAAACAGTTTTTCAAAGTTGGATCTAGTGCTTTGCCAATAAAGTTTTGTCTGGATCTTGTTAAGAGTCAATTTAGACCACCTAAGTTGTCAAGTTCGTACTCTTAGGGATTTGGTTTCTGGCAATTCTAGCAGGGATCTTACCATCTATAGAAGCCACCAACGGCAGCCTTGCAAGTGTGGACCATTGCAGATTCCTTCCGTATGAACTGGGTGATGGGTTTGCAGTGTTTTTTGTTATTCTCACGTGTTTCGCTCTGTGTATCTGTTTCATATGCACCCTGGATACCATGCTGTTGCCGTCGACATCGTCGGTGGCAAACAACGGAGTGAATCAGATGGCATATTCGAAATACAACGAACTAACGTTTTCCTAAGATCGTTGTCGATTGTTAATGTGTGTGTTTACCATCTGTGCTTGCAGCAACCATCTTCCGTATATTGTATTAGTAGTTTTTATTATTCTATTTAAATTTTGTCTTCAATAACTCCAGCTTTGAAATGTTAACATCTGTGTTAAATTAGAAAATAAATTATATTTATAAATATGTCCATGTATTTACTTATTATTTATGTTTGTAACTGTATATATGCATGTATGTATTTTATGATTTGAATATTCTCTGTCTTATGTACATTTGATTAGACTCTGCATATAGACAATATTCGGTTACGCACTGGTTCAGGAAACAAAGTCCAGTCATGACCTCACAAACTCCGTCAGATGCCGCTGAGGAAACTTGAACGTATGACACCCATTCGCCCGTACTCGGAAGGCGCATGATGTTACCGTTCCGCTATCGAGACAACAACAAAAACACACACACACAAACAAAATGATTGTTCACGTATCCCAGTATGTATGCATGTTTCCATGCATGTATGTATGGATGGATGGATATGTTTGCATCTCTTTCTAAATGAATGGTTATACATATTATGTGTCTGTTGATGATGAATATTATATTAGTTTATTGTTATCATTATCATCGTCATCGGTAATATCATCGAGCTAAAAGTAGACAACAACAACAACAATATCACTACTACTACTACTACTACTACTACTACTACTAATAATAATAATAATAATACAAATAATAATACAAACAACAACAACAACGACGACGACAACACTATATGTTAAAAGCCTACAGTAATTACAAATAAATATTTCACTTTTTCAAGTTATGACTACTTTCTATGTTGTGACGTCATTGTAACATATGTCCGCTATCTCAGTACACAGCCACGCGTACGGCAGCTGTCGTTATGTAGATGAGCAGTGGAGTGTGTATACTGAACATATTTAGTTTATTGTCAAATACAAGTAACTGAACAGTTAGACATAACAAAATAATCAGAATAAATTAGTATTTTAACAAACACATTTGTGATAAATATGTAGAGAGAGAAAGAGAGAAATTGTTTTACGTATGCGTCATACAAATAATAATACACCAATACATTTGTATATACATAGCTATAGTTACAAGTAAATTGAATATATACATACAGAAAGAGAAAGAGACAATAACGTAATGAAATAATGTATATGTACAAATATATAGTGTGCACAGACAGACAGTTTATACGTGGAGATAGACAGGCAGACACACAGACAGACAGGTAGGTAGGTAGATGGATAGAGACAGACAGACGCATATACACAAAACTACCTATACATACACAAAAAATACACCATATATCGGAGAATACGACTATAAAATAATGAAAATATTGTATTTAGTTTATTCTAGTTTTTCCAGATTGTCATATGCAGATAATAATCACAGCACACAGCTTAATATTTCTGTAATTGGCATTTTAGCTTTATAATTAAATTAAAATACTGAAGACTGACTTCAAAATGTTTGTAATTATTTTTTCGTGCAGTGATGTTGCTGCTGGTTTTATGTTGTTCATTTTGTTTTCAAATTTCTTGTTTATTTCTTCTTATTTTTCGTCTTCATCATCATCATCGTCGTCGTTATCATCAGTGTTATTATTATTATGATCCTTTTTACAAGCACTTCTCCTATTCTACTACTACTACTACTACTACTACTACTACTACTACTACTACTACTACTACTACTACTACTGCTACTGCTACTACTACTGCTATCACCATCATCATCGTCATCGTTATGCATCCTAACACAAAAACTGCACAAGGTGGATCTCGATTGTATATTTAATGTCTCTTGAGGATTGTACATGATAGACAATTATAGTAGATCATTATAGATGATAGTATCGTAATTGTTATGCAGAGAATTGGCCAAAACGTCTTTCTCTCTTGCCAGATATTCTCTCTTCTTTGTTGAACTCTCTTTCACCCCAGTCACACAGGTAACATCCCACACCACTGACCAATACTAGCATATTATTACTGGACCTTAAAACAGCCTCAGTGACAGTGTTTCCCATATGTTAATGTCCGATGTCTCTCTGAGGAATTTTCCAAGTTCTTTGAGTCTAAACAAAGAGAAATAATGTTATAAAGTATAATCTACAAATATCATAAACAAAAAACACAAAAGAAAAAAAAAAAAAAAAAAAAAAAAACAAAAAAAAAAAAAAAACAAACAAAAAAAAAAAAAAAAAAAAAAAAAAAACTAAAATAGTTGTGTTTGAAGTAGATATCATTTCAGTCATTGCCATGAGCATAGCAGTCGGCTCTTTGAAGATAAATGACAGATGAGCTAGACGTATTGCTGCCTTAATCTATTATACTTATCGTGTTGGAATTCCACGTTATTAGGTATTTCTGTGACTCAAAACACTGCTTACGTGTTTCATTGTCTTTAGCGTTAATGTAACACTAAGTCTGATCAAAACATCATCATTATGTAAATGGGACAAATTTCTCATCTTTGACCTGCACGTTTGTTATTGCTGCCAGGTTATATGGATTTCTATTTATACGTTTTGTTGTACGCTGACCCGGTGTCAGCAAGGCCCTTGCTACGTTTTGTACATGATGTGATGCTGTTATATAATTTGCGAAAAATTAATTTGGATCATCATCCGCACTCGATGATGGTCATTTCTGGCACTGTCTGACTGATGTTCAACCCCATTCAAAAGCACCTTTTTATATCCTTCCATCTTGATCCAGCATTTCAGTGACTCTGTACATTTAACTTCTCAATGGTCTTGACTCTTTTTCCTGTCCTGGAGGTTTCAGTTCCTCAGCTATAAAAGAGAATCAATAAGCTGTGAAATGATGTTATAACTTCCATAATTTCATTATACTGTACAACTATGATAGTTGCCTAAGTGACTTTTCTTCCATCACTCTGGACAACTTTTCTGATTGTTTGTAGAACGTCTGTATGAGTAGCAGTATTTGTCAAAGCAGCTTTCATTTAAGTAGACGTCTTTCCTTGAAATGTCTTCCTGTATAGACCACAGACATTCTTACTGTGTTGCGCTGAACAATATTTCATATCGAAATTAAATGCTGCCAGCTGAGACACCCGTCTCTGCTCCTAATTTTACTGTATCGAGATGACTTTGTGGATTGTTCTCTTGATATAGGGTGAATTTATGTCAAAGAAGATAATCTTTAAACTGTTCCGTTACAACCCAATTCAGAGCAGCAAGCTCTAACTTCATGGAACTGCAATTATTCATGCTCTTCTCAGTGTGTCTTAACAAACGGCTTGCATCTGCAGACACTTTGCTTTGCCCCTTCTTCTCCTGTGACTATACCCGTCCAGGGCTTTGAAAAAATGCATCAGTTTCCAGAATTGGAGCTGAGTATAACTTTTTTCTTTAAAGTTTCGAAAGCTTGTTGACAACTCTCATGCCAACCACTGTTTAACAATGATTGATTTTTCTTATCTCGTAACCTGTTCGCCAAAGAATTCATAGGTCTTGCAATATGTAAGCATCCTTTAACATGTCGTCTATAGTAACTGGTAAACCCGAAAAACAACATGAAGTCCTTTGCTGTCTTTGGAATTTTCCACTCAGCAACTGCTTTTATTTTGTCTGGATCTGTAGCTACCCCATCTCTAGATACCATATGTCCTCGATATTTCATTTCTTTCATAAGTAAACAGAATTTGGTTGGTTTCAGTTTGAACCCATGCTGTTTTAATATTATAATACCTGTGTTTGTCTCTGTATGTCCAAATCAAATAAATTTACAGAAAGTACAGGAACATCTAAAATGTCAGCTCTCTGAAGTAATGTTTCAGGAGAGTTTGAAATGTGGCTGGTGCTGTTGGTAAACCAAAAGGTATTTGACTGTATCAAAACAAACTCATTGGAGTCGTGAAAACTGTGTTGTCCTTGTCTTTATCCTGAACTGCAACCTGGTTGTATCCATTGGCCATATCCAATAGAGTGGTTTTCAGCAGCCTGTGTGTAGTCCATACACAAAAACGAATTGTGCTGTCCATTTTTCTCACTATAAGAACAGGAGATGCATATGGGCTTTGGCTAGGTCGAATTACATCTTGTTTTATATATTTCTTGATGCGCTCTTGAACTTCCTGATACTCAATGGATGAAATTCTTCAGTATGTGTGTGCGTATGTGATTTCTTACTGTGTCAGAAAAGCCCAAATCAAGGCCATCTTTAGCAAATACATCAGATTATTCAGACTGAATCTAAGACACTTTTCGTCTATTAGACTGTCTGTAGACTAGTTCTCCAGCTCTGATGTTGAGGCCTGTTAGTCAATTTCCTTAAGACATCCTTACCAAGGTCTTCAGCAAACACTTCTCCACATTCGCTAATAACATTCATCCTTAATATACATGCTACTTGTTCCCTCCGTAGACGTGGGGTTCGTTTTTGTGTCTGTTCACAGCAAAGATTCCTCTATCAGGAACTAAACTGCCTTGTTCTTCGATGTTCAAGTTAATATATTCATTGAAGGAAATATCCTGTCCGCTGGCATCCTTAAGCGAGAGCCATCCTTGTTTTGTAAGGAGTTCAGTATACACAGTGGAGCAACGTTATTGTGTAAGAAATCCTCGTTTACTACTGACCCAGTATTTAACAAAATCAACTTGCACACCTACGACGAGCAGTTGAACTATAGGACAGTCAGAAACAGTTCTGCTAAATTCTCTCCTGGAAACAGTATGAGGCTGCGTTTTTTCTGTACACTCTAGACAATAACAGAATCATCTCAGTGATTCATCTTCCTTCTGTGATCGTCCAAAAAAAATTCTGAAATTAATGCACTGATGATCTAACTTTAAACATCTTTTGCAAAATCTGGTAAACCACTTCTGGGTTTTCTTGGTCTTATTGTGATCTCAACCTAATTTCTTTTTTCGCTTTCAGCTTCAAAGTGAGCTGATATAAAACTCGTCTGCTCCTTTTCTGTAAGTATTGTTTTGAAGTTTTAAAAGGGATCCAGGTTACAATTTGTTGATTGTAAGTAATTTTTCATTTTGTTTAATAATCTGAGCGTATGTTCTACACAGATCTTCTTTATTATCTCTGTTCTTCTTTAAATTCGATTTGTTTTATTATTATTATTATTATTATTATTATTATTATTATTATTATTATTATTATTATTATTATTATTATTATTATTATTTATTTCAAAGCTCGATAACAATGGAATCGTTAGAATTTAGAAAACGTGGCAAAATCCTTGTGGACTATATTGCGGACTACATGGACAACTTGCATCTGCACAAGGTTACACCGGACGTCGAACCCGGATATTTAAGGGAACTGCTTCCGAAAAACGCTCCGAACAAAGGCGAAGATTTCGAAGAAATAATGAAGGATGTTGAACGAGCAATAATGCCTGGGGTTAGATACATATGTGTGCGTCTATATGTGTCTGAGTGTCTATGTGTGTGTGTGGATGTGTGATGTGTTTATAGAATGAATATAATACATGTGTTTGTTTATATAAGTATATGTGTATATGTGTGCGTGTGTGTGTGTATATATATATATATATATATATATATATATATATATATATATATATATATACACACACACACACACATACACACACATCTGTGTGTTTTATATTTCAGATTACTCACTGGCAGCATCCAGACTTCCACGCGTATTTTCCTGCGGGTAATTCGTATCCATCCATCCTTGGAGATATGTTATCCGATGCCATTGGCTGCATAGGTTTCTCATGGGTATGTATCAGAGCTTTTGAATCCATAGTATGTTTTTTCTTCTTGTTTTTCGATGCAAGTATCAGATGTTTTGATTTGATGTAGTATGATATTTACGTTTTTAATTTGTTTTAATATTTTCGTTTTCATCCAGGCTGCTAGTCCAGCGTGCACAGAACTTGAAACAATTACACTGGACTGGGTAGGTAAGTATATCAGTAGTATTATATACGAACATACATATTTATCTATGTATGAATCACGTACGTCTGTGTGTTAATATATATATATATATATATATATATATATATATGTATATATATATATATATATATATATATATATATATATATATGTATGGATGTACGTGTGTATATATGTGTTTTTTTTTTTTTATATATATGTGTGAGTGCATATGTCTGTCAGAATGCGCATATATACATGTATGTATATATGTCATTTTGTATGTGTGTTATATATATATATAAAAAAACTGGTTTGTATATGTATATACGTGTATATGTGTGTACGTTTGTATATGTTTATCTATATCTATATTCATATTATTCATTAATTCATTAATTCATGAGAACAGCTGTTGCTATATCAATCAGCTGCCAGTTGGTATAAACTAATTGATATATATTTTTTCGCTTTAGGAAAACTGATTGGTCTTCCCAAAACTTTCTTGAACGAATCAGGAGGAGGGGGTGGAGTTATTCAGGTACAAAGACGTTATAGGCGTGTCCTTTAAATAATTATTAGTTTTTACATAAATGTACCTGTTAATTTGACAATAAAATAAATAATCAATAAGGCCTTGCTGCATAATGAACAAAATGTTTGACTACTCCTCATAGAACATATATATATATATATATATATATATATATATATATATATATATGAATGATATAGCAACCACACACGGCTAATGTTCTGCAACGGGAGGTGAATTGTTTTGTTCATTGTGTAGCAAGACCGTATTGTTTGACTCTCTCTCTCTCTCTCTCTCTCTCTCTCTCTCTCTCTCTCTCTCTCTCTCTCTCTCTCTCTCTCTCTCTCTATATATATATATATATATATATATATATATATATATATATATATATATATATATATATATAGATAGAGAGAGAGAGAGAGAGAGAGAGAGAGAGAGAGAGAGAGAGAGAGAGAGAGAGAGAGAGAGAGAGAGAGAGAGTACGTAGAGTCTCAATCGAACGTTAATTATATTTAGATTAACGTGGTTAACAGTGAATATTTCACGGTTCACGCTGTTTGAAACACTCACAGGTTACGTTAATGATCCTTTTTACTTATAAATTCTACCTCAAACACTACAGAAATACATATTTAAAATCCAAAATCTACAGTAAACATTAAAACAAAATTAATATTTAATATCCAGGGATCAGCTAGCGAGTGTGTGCTGGTAGCCTTACTCGCCGCCAGACATGCCGCCATCGGCAAACTCAAGAGTCACCTCCCTTTCATCGAAGATGGAATGTTGTTATCGAGACTCGTAGCCTATTCGTCAAAACTAGTCAGTATTAATTTTGTGTGATCTGTCCTTCAGCATGTCTACTTTATGGTTCAGTTTGTTAGTTTATTTGCTTTATTATCTCTTAGTTTATTTAACGTATTATCTCTTTGTTTATTTACTGTATTATCTCTTTGTTTATTTACTGTATTATCTCTAAGTTTATTTACTTATGTGATCTGTCCTTCAGCATGTCTACTTTATGGTTCAGTTTGTTAGCTTATTTACTGTATTATCTCTTAGTTTATTTACTTACTGTCTTATCTGTGTGTCAAAACTATTCTTCTGTCGTTTTACCTTTCTCTCTCTCTCCGTCCATCTGTCTGTCTGTTATGTATGAATATGTGTCAGTTCTTTCACATTTTTGTATGTATGTCAGTCTGTTTTATTCGTCCGTCCATCGGCCTATCTTGTTTATCTCTTGAAATCAGTTTTCTTGGATCCCACACATGATTTGCTTACCAGTCTGTTTTCATAGTGATCTACTTTGACACGTTTCAGGCTCATTCGTGTGTTGAGAAAGCAGGAATGATTGGTTTTGTCAAAATGAGACAACTAGATGTTGACGAGAAGTTCTCACTACGGGGACACGTTCTAGAACGGGCAATAGAGGTACATTATTTCCTTTTCATTGATGTTTTAACGATAGAGACATCTCTTTAATGGTTCTGAGTTCTTTTGTGGGCTTTGTTTGAAGTTTTATTGTATATGTATTTTTTTATTTATTTTTTTATTTATTTATGTAAAATATGTTTAAAATATGCAGATTATTTATAATATTAATTTAGATTACTTTTCATTCCCTATTTAATGTACAATATATTTATAATATTAATGTAAAATATGTTTGTAATATAAATGTAAATTGTTTTTACCATACTAATAAATAACATTTTTGTATTTTAAAATATAATAAGTATTAAAATTTCAATGTAAAACATTTTTTATAAAATATAATACGTACGTCTTTTTATATTTATGTTAAATTTTGTTGTAACACTGATATAACTATTTTGTAAAATATTTTTATTTTATAACATTAGTTAAATATTGCATAAAAATATAATAGTAAAAAATAAAAATAAAACATAAATAAATAATTTGTCACGTTTTAAATACAGACACTGTTGTAACATTAGTGTAAATTGCGTTTGTATTATTAATGTTAAATAGTTTTAACGATTTAAAAAGTATTATCATAACTGAAATCAGTTATTTTTATTATATTAATATTAAATATTTTTATCTACATGTTTTTAAAGGAAGATCGTCGACTGGGACTGATACCTTTCTACGTAAGTATTTTAAGTGTGCGTTTGTGTGTTTTTGCGTATATAAAGATGCCCGCATATGCATGTCTCTGAACTTGTTTATTATCTTTTTGGTTTTACGTTTGTTTGTTTTCTTTTAAATTTTAATTATTCATTTTGCAATGCAGTTAGTATTATATATATATATATATATATATATATATATATATAATTATAACGCCTTTAGTGTAATACATTTATGTATTTGTTTACTTATTTATTTATATATTTACTTATTTGTTTATTTATTCATTTGTTTGTTTGTTTTTTTTTTTTTTTTTTTTTTTGTGTTTGTGTTTTTGTGTATTTGCTTGTTTGCGTCTTTTGTACTTGTTTACGTCATGTTTATTTTTCTCCTCGTAGTCTGAGTTTTGTTTTGTAGGTGTGTGCTACGTTGGGGACGACGGCTTGCTGTTCATTCGACAACCTGGAGGAAATTGGTGAGGTGTGCGCCAAAGAGGACGTCTGGCTTCACGTCGACGCTGCATACGCCGGCAACGCCTTCATCTGTCCTGAATTTCAACATCTTTTAAAAGGGGTTGAGGTATTTGAGATTAAATAATAATAATAATAATAATAATAATAATAATAATAATAATAATAATAATAATAATAATAATAATAATAATAAAAATAATAGTACTAGTACTGTAATAGTAGCAGTAGTAGTAGAAGTAATAAATAAAAAAAAAGAAAGAAAGAAAGAAAGAAAGAAAGAAAGAAAGAAACATATTAGAGTAATCTATTCATACAATACAATTTGTAAATCTAAATACCCCAATCGATTAAACACTGTTGCATATTCTAAATCAAATAGAATATATTTATATATAAACAACAACGACAACAGCAACAAAAACAACAACAACAACAACAACAACAACAACAACTACTACTACTACTACTACTACTACTACTACTACTAATAATATTAATTAAGAAAAATATATATATATTTTTTTATATAAACTACAAGCAATCTCACATATAAAAATAACAACGTGATAAAGGACAGACATTAATTTCAAGTTTATTAGCTTCTTTACACCCATGTAGCTCAAAGGTTGACATTTTAAACAGTTACTTTTACTAATGTTTTCATTCAGATTTTTCTTTTACTTTGTAGAATGCCGACTCTCTGAATTTCAACACAAATAAATGGTTACAAATAAATTTTGACTGTTCATTAATGTGGTAAGTTAGTTCATGATGAATTAATTTATGTATCTGGTTACATAAGTTTTGCAGGTTTTTATTATTTACTTTTTACTTTTTGTTTGTTTGTTTATTAGCTTATAGAAATATTTACACTTTTTCTTATTTATTTACTTACTAACTTACTTATTTACTTATTTACTTACTTATTTGACGGTTTACTCAAATATTTACATTTGTGTTCGTTTATTTATTTATTTGTTTATTAATTCATTCTACAGTTTGTACATTTATGTCTCTATCTATCTATCTATCTATCTATCTATCTATCTATCTATCTATCTATCTATCTATCTATCTATCTATCTATCTGTTGATCTGGTTTATCTGTGCTTCGGTCTCTTTGTCTATTTATGTATTCATTTATTCATCAATTCATCAGTGTGTTTGTTAATTTATTCATTCATCTATATATATATATATATATATATATATATATATATATATATATATATATATATATATATATATATATATATATATATATATATATATATCTATCTCTCTATATATGGATATATGTATATATATGTCTATCTCTATGTATGTATAAGTATATATGTATCTGTCAGTCTATCTGTCCGTATCTCTGTTTGTTTGTCTATGTATATATTTATTTCAGGGTGAGAGAACAGGACACATTATCGGGAGCTCTAACTGTTGATCCACTCTATCTACAACATAAACATGGAGACCAAGCAATTGACTTCAGAGTAAGTGAATATTAATTAATTAATCTATATTGATTTTTCATCGTTATTTATACTGAGAGAGTTTAACGAAATCGTATGATCATTTCACTACCTGGGTTGTTTTCCGTCAAAGCCAGCCGGAAAAGAATCCATATATCTATAAATCTATACCTGATGTTTACTTAGGGTCGTAAGTTCAATATAGTCATCAGACAATTAATTGATTAATAATTTGTTCATTTATCAGCACTGGGGAATACCTTTAAGCAGGCGGTTTCGATCTCTGAAACTTTGGTTCGTTTTACGAACCTACGGCGTCGAAGGCCTTCAGCATCGTATAAGGGAGGTAAGTCTCACAGTCACATTTGGTGACATAGCAGAGTTCTCGTTCTTGATGAAACGAATCGCGTTAGTAAGATGAACATTATCAAATAGTAATGATGATCCAAAAATAATAACACAGTAATAAGAAAAATTATGATTAATGAAACAAATTAACTTATAAATCGGGTAAATTATATTATATTTGTCTTTAAATCTTTAATAATATCAAAACTGAGTTTAGGAAAAATAATTCACAACTTGGATGGTTTTTCCTTTTTATATTTTTCATAAGTTTATTGTTCGTTATTTGGTGTTTTAAATTATGTGGTACTACATCAAATGGGACATGTGGGCTCCATTTCAATAAAATATGTAATTAATTAATTCTGGCCGAACACATATGATTTATATTTAAATATGTACAAGTGAATGTTGTGTATATTAAGTACTGACAAGTAATATAAAGTAGTTTCAGTTATTTCCATTTATTTATCTGTATTTTTATCTGTATTATTATTATTTTTCTGAAGCCTTATTTAAAATATTAATACTCTGTGTTAAAAATACATCGACTATCTTCACAATATCAATACTAATCATGAAAAACTCCAGGTCTGGCTGACAGGCTAGGTCCCCCGACCCCTAAAAAAAATTAAATGTAAATGAGGCAGTATTGATTTTTCATTTTGTTATTATTATTATTATTATTATTATTATTATTATTATTATTATTATTATTATTATTAAAACAATCTCTCTCGTAATCATATCTATATATATTAACATTATTCAGCATGTTCGTCTTGCGAAGCTGTTTGAAAGTCTGGTTGAAAAAGATGATCGGTTTGAAATACTCGGAGAAGTTACCATGGGTCTCGTTTGTTTCCGACTTAAGGTCAGGATTAAATTATAATTAATGTTCGCTAGAATGAGATATTTATTTATTTATTTATTTTAACGCAGTACAACAAACGTAACATAAGTAACAATAATAATATAAAACCAAAAAAAAAAAAATGAATAAAAAAAAAAAAAAAAATAAAACGTATATACATTATTTAAAAGAATCTGCAATTACCCAAAAATTATTTCTTTTCAAAGGGGCCTAACTGTTTAACTCAGAAATTACTGCGCATGATCAATGAATCCCGGAAGCTACACATGGTACCAGCTTTAATCAACGAACACTTCGTCATTCGGTTCGCCATTTGTGCGGAAAGAGCCTGCGACAAAGATATCACCTATGCTTGGGACGTCATAGTAGAGATGACGTCAGAGCTATTGTTACACCGTCGCGACAGCAACCGACAAGCTGAGAAGGAAGTTGTTGAAGAGAGTTTGAGTGATTCTGAAGACGAGGTTTTCCCCGAGTTCGATAATGAGATGATATTCGACAATCAGAGATGCAATCTACAAAGAGCGCGGCTGCGGAGAAATCTGTTTTTGAAGATGGTCTCCGATCCCAAATCGTATCACCACCAGGTGTTCAAATCTCTCGATATTGATAACATGAGGATCAGAAGTCAGTCATTAGGTGAGAGTGATCCAAAATGTGCGCAAAGTGTAGACTATATTTTTGGGACTCCTTTGTAATAATGGTTGCTGTTCGGTAAGCGTAGAATGTATTTAGTATTGAAATAAAAGATGAAAACAGCAGATTTCAGATACGATTTTATTTTATTTTACATCCCGTACATTTTTATTTCATTTCATTTTATTTTATTCTATTTATTTATTGCTATCTTTATTATTAAAAACAAGGAACTGTTTAATGAATTGCTCAAGAAAAAAAAAAAAAAAAAAAAAAAAAAAAAAAAAAATCCGTCTACACAACAACAAAGAAAAACAAAAAAACAACAACATTTTTATCCAGAAGTATTAACAACGTTTTAAGACACTAAAAATGACTAAACTGTTGATTAACAGAAAGAGTGTTCTATGTTCACAGGACACCACATACAACAACCGTTTATAAACTCACTGATTAGTAATAATCCAGTGATCCAGAAAAACAAAGCTGAACCTTACCTCACTTGTTTGATTCATTAATTAAAATATTATTTTCTATAACTAATTATTTGAACATAGTTAATTAATAATTACATATTCTGTTACAAGTGACCACACAACATTTGCCACAGTTTCTTTTTGAAAGCAAACTTTGGGGTTCACTGATTCTATGAGGATAAGGACAGGAGGGATAGATGTCCAAGTGTTAATAATAATAACAGATTTACATAAGATTAAACAATGGGGGTAATACTAGAATCTAATGATTAGATGTTTCAGGGTCTGTGTTGTGGTGTTTAGACTTGAAACTGCTCATAATAATTTAGACATAGACCACATTTAAACAATGAAATGTGGACAGTTTCAAACATTATTATTTTGCATTTCTGAAATGAATAAACTAAAGGTGTAAAGTGTGTGTTTTTTCATTGAATTGAGTCAGTACACTTTTCCAGTTACAGTATCTTGTTGTTTATGCTTGTTTTAAAGAAATAAATTGGTGAAATGATAAAAGTGTTTGTAATCAATTTTTGTATGATATATCTGAAATGGGAAAACATTTCTTAGTTAACATTGTATATATTTTCCAATTAGTATTTGTTGGATATGGAAATTACACAAGACTCGAATATTAAATATCAGGAAATAGTTAAATTGTGGGATAATAAACTATTGTTATCAAAAATTATGAACAGTCCTGTCTCCTACACGATAAGTGTTTGAGAGAAAAAAAAAGAGGGTCCTGAGTTATCAATAACTCTGTGTGTGTGTGTGTGTGTGTGTGTGTGTGTGTGTGTGTGTGTGTGTGTGTGTGTGTGTCATGACGAAGAAGATAAATAATGTAAAGGGTACTATAAGAAGTGACTTAGGGATTTTGATACCATGTATCAAGATATCTGAGATCTATTATATAATTCTACATGATAATTACATTCGGCTGAGATCATAATCCCTGTAATATAATGTTTTGGTATATCCTAATTACCCATGCACCACTGAAATGTAAATCTTAATATATCTACGTAAACGATCTACGTAATGTCATCACTTATGTATACCACAGACCTACACACCCTGACCCATACACCTGTAATGTAATTTTTGTGTATACCACAGACCCACACACCCCTGTAATGCAATTTTTTGTATACACTACCCACCCATACACCTGTGTAATGTAATTTTTGTGTATAATACTGACCCATACACCTACTAATTACCCAATACACCACCTGTGTAATGTAATTTTTTGTGTATAATACACCTGTGTAATGTATATAATACCTGACCCATACACCTGTGTAATTTTTTGTATAATACTGACCCATACACCTGTGTAATGTAATTTTTGTGTATAATACTGACCCATACACCTGTGTACCATGTAATGTAATCCCCATTTGTTGTTTGTGTATATCGTTCTGACCCATCATACACCTGTGTAATGTAATTTTTTTTGTGTGTCCTACTGACCCATACACTTGCAATGCAATCCTTCTTCTATCCTACAGACCCACCTGTAGTTTCTGCTATTGACCTATGCTTCCCTGTAATATAAACCCCAGTCTACAGTACAGTGAGGGGTTATCTCATCCTCTTGTGAGTATATAAATTGCAATGTCCACATAAAATGTGAAATAAAAAAGAATTTGTTATTAATATATTTTTGGTTGAACAAAAGCAAACGAACATTTCCCAAAACAACAACCAAAATAACCATCCCGACAGCAAGATCCTCTTAACTCTATTATAGATCTGCAGGCAAAGCAGTGAACTGGGGCCACTAGCTACACATTGTCCACTTGTTATCATTAAAATTAGTACTAATATTATTATTATCTTTAACAAAACATATACTAAATATGCATTTTTACAGTAATAAATATTGATATATATAAAGGCATTTGAAGCACACATCAGTTTGATGTGTTAGCTGTATATAGTAGAAGTTGAACTTGGTGAATTATTTACTGTAGAAGTAGAACTGTGAAATATTAGTGGAATGTTGGAAGGATTTGCTGCAGAAGCAGAACTGTGAAATATTGGTGGAATGTTGGAAGTATTGGCTGTAGAAGCAGAACTGTGAAAGAATGGTAAAGTGTTGGAAGTATTGGCTGTAGAAGCAGAACTGTGAAAGAGTGGTAAAGTGTTGGAAGCATTTGCTGCAGAAGTAGAACTGTGAAAGAATGGTAAAGTGTTGGAAGCATTTGCTGCAGAAGTAGAACTGTGAAAGAGTGGTAAAGTGTTGGAAGCATTTGCTGCAGAAGTAGAACTGTGAAAGAGTGGTAATGTGTTGGAAGCATTTTTACTGCAGTAGAACTGTGAAAGAGTGGTAAAATGTTTGGAAGCATTTGCTGCAGAAGTAGAACTGTGAAAGAGTGGTAAAGTGTTGGAAGCATTTGCTGCAGAAGTAGAACTGTGAAAGAGTGGTAAAGTGTTGGAAGCATTTGCTGCAGAAGTAGAACTGTGAAAGAGTGGTAAAGTGTTGGAAGCATTTGCTGCAGAAGTAGAACTGTGAAAGAGTGGTAAAATGTTGGAAGCATTTGCTGCAGAAGTAGAACTGTGAAAGAGTGGTAAAGTGTTGGAAGCATTTGCTGCAGAAGTAGAACTGTGAAAGAGTGGTAAAGTGTTGGAAGCATTTGCTGCAGAAGTAGAACTGTGAAAGAGTGGTAAAGTGTTGGAAGCATTTGCTGCAGAAGTAGAACTGTGAAAGAGTGGTAAAGTGTTGGAAGCATTTGCTGCAGAAGCAGAACTGTGAAAGGGTGGTGGAGGGAAGGGTGGTGGAGGGAAGGGTGGTGGAGGAAAGGGTGGTGGAGGAAAGGGTGGTGGAAGGAAGGGTGGTGGAGGGAACGGTGGATGCAGGAATGGAGGAATTGATTCCAATATAAATTGGGTACTTGAGTACTTCTGATGGGAATAGAGGCCTGAAAAGACAGAACTGAGGAGCTTGATGAAGAAAATTCTGGTGTGCTTTTCATAGAATATCCAAGTAGAAACATTGGGTTAATCTGGGAAGTGTCAAAGATTACAAAAACTGATGGATTATTTACATCATCGACAGAGGAATCATAAAGAACATCTAGGTATCATAGCTATATATTGTTAAAGAGCAAAGTTCTCGTTCTTAATTAAACGAATTTCTGGTAGGAGTAATCGCCTGTGAAGCAGGTACTGAGGAGCTTGAAGAAGGCAATTCTGGTCTGGTCTCCACAGAATATTCAAGTAGAAACACTGGGTAACTCTGATGTCACCATTAGTTCCATGAAAGAGAAATCTTTCGTTAATATCTCCTTCATCATCGCTGTTCATCAACATTACTTCTCTCATACTGCAAAAAAAAAAAAAAAAAAAAAAATAAAAATAAAAATAAAAAAAAAAAATAAATAAATAATAATAATAATAATATTTAGCCTCTGAAGGTTCGTAATAATTAAAAATATTATTGCTTACTGCTCAGCTAGATTTAATGTTTTGTTTTCGTTACAATTTATTTCATAATAGCTGAACTACAGTATTTTATTACCTTTCTACAATACATATTTTATGGATGGTAAATATTTCTTTCATAAAACTACTGATAAATTTTCTGTCATCAATATTTGAATACCAACCTATAATGATTTTTATTTCTTCTTTTTTTTTTTTTTTTTTTTTTTGAAATTACGAACTGATGAATCTTCTATTGGAAATCTGTTTTGTTGTTTCCAACACTACTGAAGCAAATGAAATATCTACAATTTGCAACTGTAAATCAATAATTTATTTAATTAGTTCTAGAAAATATTAATTAAATATCTATCACTGATTGGTGTTCTTCAGTCAGTGTTAAAATATACTAACTATCGATCATTTATTTAATTAGTAAATGCTGATTAAATATCTATCACTCATAATTTATTTAATGAGACCACAGTGATTAAATCTCTATCACTGATTAGTTACTTAACGAGAACATACTGTTTAAATATCTATCATTGATTATTTATTTAATGAGTATATGCCGATTAATATCTGTCACTGACTATTTACTTAGTAACTATATACTGAATAAATATCTATCATTGATTATTTATTTAATGAGTATATGCCGATTAATATCTGTCACTGATATTTACTTAGTAACTATATACTGAATAAATATCTATCATTGATTATTTATTTAATGGGAACATGTATGTTGAATACTTGTATCTAATGCTGAACAAATGGTCTAAAATTAATTATTTATTATTCCAAACTGTAGCAATCTTTATTTTGTTAATGTAAAAGTATTACAATAAGATGATATCATTTTCCATAACAGGTGTGACATCGTGGCATGCATGAATAATTGATAGCTGCATTTTATTTTATTTGTTTCTGCCAATGCTTGTACACAAAAAATTGGAATAAACATTTATGCAAAAATGCAACTTTAGTCTTTTTCATGCTGTATTTTATTATTAATTAACACTAGATGACAAAAGATTACTACTACTAATAATAATAGTAATAAGATCAACAATACCGATAACAATAACAATAACAATAAATAAATAAATAAATAAATAAATATTTTGAAGTATGCAGAATATAGTTAGGCTGTTTTTTCTTTTTTGTATTACCTAAATGTACGCAGTATCATAAAATAAGCATTCCTACCTGCAGTATTTTTTCAATATTACTTCCGATTTGTTCATGGTAGAAAAAAATAACTTCATCACGGTTTTCATCTCCTCATCTTTGATGAAGCCATCAAATTCTAATTTGACCATTTCTACTGGTTAGTAACAGTCTAGAGGCCACCAGTTGTCTGGTAGAGTTGCAGAACATACAGGCTTCTTGGATGAAAGATATGTATGATATCTGCATTTTGTTATACCCCAAAAATAAGTAAATAAATTATGAGAGAGAGAGAGAGAGAGAGAGAGAGAGAGAGAGAGAGAGAGAGAGAGAGAGAGAGAGAGAGAGAGAGAGAGAGAGAGAGAGAGAGAGAGAGAGAGAGAGAGAGAGAGAGAGAGAGAGAGAGAGAGAGAGAGAGAGAGAGAGAGAGAGAGAGAGAGAGAGAGAGAGAAAAATGATACGGAAAGCAAAAATAAAGTTTTGTAGAAATAATGAACTAGGATAATGAGATATGGCATAACGATATAAAATATTTTAGAAAGAATCTAAAATCAGGATTTAATCCAAAATTATTGTTCTTATACATTATTTTTCTACTTACAATATTTTTTGTCTCTGCACATCATCAATGGAAACAAAAGCAGGTCTCCTCAGCAGTCGTCTTTGTTTTAATGTTTTCAGATTTGTTTGGGTCATCTGGCTAAAATTGATTTCATACAGAAACTGGTTTGTTTCAAAACTATAAAACGGTTGCCCAGCCAAATACTTCAGTTCAAGAGTATACTGCAGACTTTCCTATAATCAACACCAAATGCAATTTTTAAAAATAATATTATAGTATGTGTTATGCGATATATCACATGGGTCTGATATGATGACCTGATGTGATGCGATATGCTATGATATGAATGCATGTATGTTTGCAATAGATACAACAGATCCTTTTTATTTGATCACTAATAATATATAAGAAACACAATGTTCTAGGCATTAACATGAACATTTTTATTTCTTTTTTTAAAACTATGTTTTATAAAGTTTGATTTCGCCCACATAATTTTTTTTTTTTAAATATTACATATCTTTCATACATAAAATGTTAAGGACTCTTGTTTTTCTTTTTGATTCTTTGTTTGGCGGAGTTTTAAATAGAAAATAATAAAAAAATAAAAATAAAAACTAGTTTAACAATAAAATAAAGTGAACATTCACTGGTTCATAAGGCCACCGATTTCCAAAGTCTGCTTCAAAATACCAACACCACTGTGTCAGCTGTGTGAAGTTGTCTTCTTGTCCAGTGACATACGATGGTGTCGAAAGACGCTGAACTCTGACCTCGAGGTTTCTCGGTTGCAGGGAAAGAGAAGCGGTCATTGAGACAAAATCAACAACAATTGGAACGAACTTACTGGCCACTGAAAACTGAAAAAAGCATACATATAATCGTGCTGTTACTGTTTGTACCTGTTATGTGACAGTTATTAAATCTTAAACGTTAATACAAATATTTAAAAAATTCCAATTATCACCTCTGGATGTTTTCTTACTTATCTCTATATTTCCTGTGTCTGACTTCAGATTACAAAAACACTGCTCGATCATCTCATTCTCCACTATGTCAAAGTTGACCCATTTGTCAGAAATCTTCATCTGCCACTGGTAAGGTAGATATCTTTGTGTGTTGGTATTTGAATGTATTACCCACTGAGTCCATACACATTTCTCACAAAGCAGACCTTCTATTTCATTGTTGTAATTCATTATTTCAAGGCTGTCATTCACATCAAATTGTCTCTGGTGTGAAACTTGTACCAGATCTGCTTTCACTTTGACAGCAAGTTGCTTCTGCTGTGATGGTTGAGGTGGGTCTGCTTTTACTTGTACATCAAGTTGTTTGTGCTGTGAAGCTTGTACTGGATCTGTTTTCACTTTGATATCATGTTGTTTCTGCTTTGAAATTTGAGGTGTATCTGAAATTTGAGGTGTAACTGAAATTTGAGGTCTATCTGGATCTACTTTCGCTTTCAGCTCAAGTTGTTTTCGTTTTATAGCTTGAGTTGGATCTGCTTTCACTTTTACATCAAGTTGTTTCCGCTGTGAAACTTGTACTGCAACTGCTATTAGTTCACATTAAATAGTTTCTGCTGTGAAACTTGTAGTGGATCTGCTTTGACTTTTATATTAACCTGTTTCTCCAGTGAATCTTGTACTGGATCTACTTCCACATTAACATCAAGTTGTTTCTGGTGTGAATCTTGTACTGGATATTCTTTCACTTTCATATTTAATTGTTTCTGCTGTGAAATTTGAGGTCTATCTGCTTTTAGTTTCATATCAAGTTTTTTCTGCTGTGAATCTTGTACTGGATCTGGTTTTACTTTTACATCTTGTTGTTTATGCTGTGAAACCAGTTCTGGATCTGGTTTCACTTTCACATCAACTTGTTTCTGCAGTGAAACCTGTACTGGATCTGCCCCCCTCTTTCACATTAAGTTGTTTCTGTTGTGAATCTTGTACTGGATCTGGTTTCACTTAACCATCAACTTCTTTCTGCTGCGAAACCTGTGCTGGATCTGGTTTCACTTTGACATTAAGTTGTTTCTGTTGTGAATCTTGTACTGGCTCTGGTTTCACTTTCACATCAACTTGTTTCTGCTGCGAAACCTATGCTGGATCTGGTTTCACTTTCACATCAACTTCTTTCTGCTGCGAAACCTGTGCTGGATCTGGTTTCACTTTCACATTAATTGTTTCTGTTGTGAATCTTGTACTGGATCTGGTTTCACTTTCACATCAACTTGTTCCTGCTGCGAAACCTGTGCTGGATCTGGTTTCACTTTCACATCAACTTGTTTCTGCTGTGAAACTTGTGCTGGATCTGTTTCCACTTTCTCATCAAGGTGTTTCTGCATTGAAACTTTTACTCGATCTGATTTCCTTTTGACGTCAAGTTGTTTCTGGTGTGAATCTTGTACTGGATATTCTTTCACCTTCATATTAAATTGTTTCTGCTGTGAAATTTGAGGTGTATCTGCTTTTAGTTTCATATCAAGTTGTTCCTGCTTTGAAACTTGTACTGGATCTGCTTTCAGTTTTAAATCAAATTGTTTCTGTTGTGAAATTCGAGGTGGATCAGCGTTCACCTTCATATCAAGTTGTTTCTGCTGTGAAAGTGACAGGCTTGTTTTTACAGTTGATACGGGTATGGTCCTCTCTATAACCCTGATTCCTTTCTTTGGTGTTGTGCTCTCATCCGAAGGTTTGCAATCCTATGAACCTCTTTGTTCTTTCTGTTGATAATTCTCATTACATTTGCAAAGAAGCATCTGTTCAAGTATACTAACTCTATAGTGATTCATATAAAATATCCTCAGGACCCACTGGTTGTGTTGATATGATTTGATGTAATGTTGTAAGCAACACCTCTTATTGCAGTCCTGTTTTCTACAGACATGAATGAGTGGACAATATTCATCATGTTTGATGCCTCTTTTATATTCTTCACACCATTCAGGGGTGTTGCATCTCACAACCTTTGCAATGTCCTTATTTTTCAAAAATCCCAAACCTATCTCCTCAATGCGATCCTTATTTGTCTCAAAAAAATTATGTGAAAGACACCGACCAGTGGAGCGTTTACACTGACCTAGTACAAAGTTTGTACATATGTGAAGAAACCTGCAGTCTTTTTTTCTACACTGGGAAGTATTGTAAGGATGACAAATTCTGGCATATCTTGAAAACACAGAACAAAATTTAATGTTGCTATCCTTTGTGAAAAGCAAAAACTGTTTTTTATGTTTATAAAACCATAAAAACATGTTTAGCTTTTACAGGAAGACTGTTTTCTTTCATCAGTTTCCAAAACTCTGTACGTCCAT
>CM022674.1:15632443-15659943 GCA_012295275.1 Chrysomallon squamiferum
AAGGGTGGGTTTTAGGTAAGAGGAGGAGAGGAGAAAGGAGTGGTTTTAGTAGAGATAGAGGAGAAAGGGGTGGTTTTAGTAGAGGTAGAGGAGAAACGCATGGTTTTAGTAGAGATAGAGGAGAAAGGGGTGGTTTTAGTAGAGATAGAGGAGAAAGGGATGGTTTTAGTAGAGATAGAGGAGAAAGGGGTGGTTTTAGTAGAGATAGAGGAGAAAGGGGTGGTTTTGGTAGAGGCAGAGGAGAAAGAGGGGAAAGTTTTAGTTTTGGAGATAGAGGAGAAAGGGGGTGGTTTTAGTAGAGATAGAGGAGAAAGGAGGTGGTTTTAGCAGAGGAGAAAGGGGGGTTATTAGTAGAGACAGAGGAGAAAGGGATGGTTTTAGTAGAGACAGAGGAGAAAGGGGTGGTTTTGGTAGAGGCAGAGGAGAAAGGGGTGGTTTTAGTAGAGACAGAGGAGAAAGGGATGGTTTTAGTAGAGACAGAGGAGAAAGGGGTGGTTTTGGTAGAGGCAGAGGAGAAAGGGGTGGTTTTAGTAGAGACAGAGGAGAAAGGGATGGTTTTGGTAGAAGCAGAGGAGAAAGGGGTGGTTTTGGTAGAGGCAGAGGAGAAAGGGGTGGTTTTGGTAGAGGGAGAGGAGAAAGGGATGGTTTTGGTAGAGGGAGAGGAGAAATGGTTGGTTTTGGTAGAGGTGGTTTTGGTAGCAAAAAATGGTTGGTTTTGGTAGAGGTACAGCAAAAAGGGGTGATTCTAATAAAGATACACAAGAAACAGGCTGGGACAGAAGCAGAAAAGATGAAATGCTTAGCAGAGATAATTTTACAGCCAGTTTTCAAACTGACCAAGGGTTAAACGAAAGAACACTTTCACAGACTAGTCTCTGGTCTTCAACTTCTGCAGAGTATGGCAGTGATGATTACGAAAGATCAAGTCTCTCGTATGCCTCAAGTACTGGTTATTTGGCTAACACTGAATATGATAATAGTGACTGTGATGATTATGAAACATCAGCAGCTTATGGAGAGACCTTGCAATTCAGAAGCTATCTCAGAGCCAAACAACCAGAAAAAGAAGGTTTAACAGGACGAACAACGTCACAATCAAGTATCTGTTCTTCCTTAAGTACTGGTGATCTGGATAACACTGAATATGATGATAGTGAGGACCAGAAGGAAAATGAAATTATTTCCAAAGTGTTCAACATTCTTCTTGAAAAGTTTAATGGACGTGCACAGTTTAGGAAACTGATGAAAGAAACCAGTCTTCCTGTAGAAGCTAAACATGTTTCATGGTTTTGTAAACACAAAAAAAACTTTTTGCTTTTCATAAACGATAGCAAAATTAAATTTGTTTCTGTGTTTTCAAGATATGCCAGAATTTGTCATTATTACAATACTTCTCAGTGTAGAAAAAAAGATTGCAGGTTTCTTCACATATGTACACAGTTTGTACTAGGTCAGTGTAAACGCTCCACTGGTCACTGTCTTTCGCATAATTTTTCAGACACAAATAAGAATCGCATTGAACAGATAGGTTTGGGACTTTTGAAAAATAAGGACATTGCCAACGTTGTGAGATGCAGCACCCCTGAATGGTGTGAAGAATATCAGAATGGTATCAAACATGATGAATATTGTCCACTCATTCATGTCTGTAGAAAAGAGGACTGCAATAAGAGGTGTGGCTTGGAACATAACATCCAGTCATCTGAACACAACCAGTGGGTCCTTTCAGTGTTTCATATGAATCACTATAGAGTTCCTATACTTGAACAAATGCTTCTTTGCAAACTTAATCAGAATGATCAACAGAATGAACAAAGAGGTTCAAAGGACTATAAATCTTGTGATGAAAGCACAACACCAAAGAACAGCATCAGGGGTGCAGACAGGAACACACCCGTGTATTCCGTGAACACAAGCTTGTCACTTTCACAGCACAAACAACTTCATGTGAACGTGAGAGAATATCCGGCTCAGATTTCAGAGCAGAAACAACTTAATATGCAAGTGAATTACAATGAAATAGGTATGCTCTGTGAGAAATGTGTCTGGAGTCACTGTGTAATACATTCAAATAAACACAAACAAAGATGCCTACCTTACCAGTGGCAGATGGAGATGTGTGACAAATGGGTCAACTTTGACATAGTGGAGAATGAGATGATCGAGCAGTGTTTTTGTAGTCTGAAGTCAGACACAGGAAATATAGAGGTGAGTTAAAAAAACAACCAGACATGATAATTAAAATTTTATTTATATGTAATAAATTATAAATTTTAATAACAGTAACATATATGAATGTGGCTTTACTATTGTTTTGTTTCATAGTACATCCTTTAGAAGTTATTGCCGACTGGATCAGTCATATTTTTCTCTTTATGGAAACGTATGTATCAAAAATCGTTTGAAAGATAATAGTTCATAAAGCCATCTGAGAACATTTTCTCTCCGTTTATGCATACTCCTCGACTATTTTCGTTACTTACTACTGCACAACAATACGTAAGAATGTCATAAGAATTAATCCTATTGCAATTCTTCTTTTAGATTCTGTACCACTAATGATACTTTTACTATACATACATATATATATATATGTGTGTGTGTGTGTGTGTGTGTGTGTGTGTGTATGTATGTGTGGATGGATGGATGGAAGTATGGATGGATGTCTGTGCAAGGTTATGTGTCTAAGTATATATATGTATACTTTTTTCAGTTTTCAAAGGATTCCTCTAATACAGTGGCCAGTAAGTTCATTCCAATTGTAATTGATTTTGACGTAATGACTGCTTCTGTTTCTGTGCAAATGAGAAAAGTTGCAGTCAGAGTTCAGCGTCTTTCGACACCATCGTATGTCACTGGACAAGAAGACAGCTTCACACAGCTGACACAGTGGTGTTGGTATTTTGATTCAGGTTTTGAAAATTGGCTGCCTTATGAACCAGTGAATATTCATTTTATTTTATTGTTCAGATACTTTTATCTTTGTTCTTATTTTTTTTTTAAAAAGAGAAATGAAAAGAAAAAACACAAAAAGCAAACACGAGACACCGTAACATTATATGTAACAAAGATGTATAATATTTAAATAAATGTTGTATAAGGAGAAAATAAAATGTTCTAAAAATATAGTTTAAAAAATAGTAAATATTTAGAAAAAGATAGATAGAATGAAGTGGTTACATTTTCATGTTTCTGATACATTATCAGTTGTCAATTAAAAATAATCTATTATATCTGTATACCTGTATATATGTATGTATATATATATGCATGTGTATATATATATAGGGGTTTATTTGTGTGTGTCTAATGTAAAGACCAATGATATGCTATGATACATATATACACATACATACATACATACATACACACACACACACATATATATATATGTATGTATGTATGTGTGTGTGTATGTGTACCATACCATACCATCTGACTTTATATTATATACAACATATATCATACCAGTTGTGTATCAGAATACATATACTATAATACTATATGCAAAACAGTATTTTGTGTTTATGATAGGAAAGTCTGTTGTATCTATTGCATGCATACATATCATAGCATATCACATCACATCATGTCACCTGACATTACATAACACGTAACATACTATAATATTATTTTAAAAAATAACATTTGTTGTTTATTATAGGAAAGTCTGCAGTATACTCTTGAACTGAAGTATTTGGCTGGGCAGCCATTTTATAACTTCGAAACAGACCAATTTCAGTACGAAATAAATTTTAGCGAGATGACCCAAACAAACCAGAAAACATTAAAACAAAGACGAATGCTGAGGAGACCTGCTTTTGTTTCCATTGATGATGTACAGAGACAAAAAGAAGTGTAAGTAGCAAAATATTGTACAACAAAAAAAATAAATTTGGATTAAAATATTTTGTTCCTCATATTCTCTTATTTTAGATTTTAGATTTTAATTTTGTCTATCTTTAACCTATATCTCATTATCCTATTTTATTTTCTAATAAACGTTATTTTGATGTGTTTCTCATTTTTAATCTCTGCCTATCAGTGTATGTTCGAGTCTCTCTCTCTCGTCCAAGAAACTTGCATGTTCAGCAACTCTCCCAGACAACTGGTTCCCTCTAGACTGTTACCAACCAGTAGAACTGGTGAAACTAAAACTTGATGACTTGACCGAAGACGAGGAGGTGAAAACTGTGATGAAATTATTTTTCTCTACCATGAACAAATCGGAAGTCAAACTGAAATCTTTGTTTCGCATTCAGAATCCACCATTGTGGGAAAAATATTGTAGGTGAGAGTCCACATTTTTTGACACTGTTTACATTTAGGTGATGCAAATAAATAGTCTAAATATATTCTGCATATTTCAAGATGTTTATTTATTTATTTATTTGTTTATTTATTTACTTACTTACTTACTTACTTACTTTTTCTTCTTCTTCTTCTTCTTCTTCTTCTTCTTCTTCTTCTTCTTATTATTATTATTATTATTATTATTATTATTATTATTATCATCATCATCATTATTATTATTATTATTATTATTATTATTATTATTATTATTATTTTCTCATCCAATCTTAATTAACAACAAACAATACCATGAGAAAGAGTGAAGCTGCATTTCTGCATGAAATTCTACTCTGATTTTTGTATACTAGCATCGGAAGAAACTAATGCTTGCTATGATGTCACCTTGTTAAGGAAAATGACATCATATTTTTGTAATGCTTTATCATTAACAAAGCATAAATTACAATAACATTTATTAATTGTTTCTTGTTCATTGTTTTACTGCCTGAGATACAGGCATTTAATCAGTATGTTCTCATTAAATAAATAATCTGAGATTGGTATGTAATCAGAATGTTCTCATTAAAAGTATAATCAGACATAAGTATTTAATCTGTATGTTGTCATTAAATAAATAATCCGAGACTGATAGTTAATAAGTATGTTCTCATTAAATAAATAATTAGTGGACCGATATTTAGTGAGTATATACTCATTACTATAGTTTATGTTAGATCATTTGTATTGATTTAGATACAGGTATTTGATGAGTATGTCCGCATTCAATAAATAACCACTGATAGATATTTAATCAGTAGGTACTCATTAAATAAATAATCAATGGTAGATATGTATTGATTAAATAACAAGTCGATAATTAGTACATCCTTGTTATGTTTAAAGAACGCCAATCGGTGACACATATTTAATTAATATTTTCTAGTACTAATTCAATAAATTACTGATTCATAATTGGAAAAGATACATATTTTGTTTATTTCAGTAGTGCTGGAAACAAATAATAGACTTTCAACAGACAGCAATAGAATATTGCCAATTTGTTTTAAAAAAAAGATTTTGGTAAATAACTGATTAGTACCAAATATGGATTGTAAGTGGCAGCTATTCAAATACTGATGCTAGAAAATATATCAGCAGTTTTCTCAAAGAAATAGTATGTATCCATCTGATACTAAGCTAGCTGAGCTGTAAGCAATAATATTTTTAATTAGTATGAATCTTCAGAGGCCGAGTATTATTTTTGTTCTTCTTTTGCAGTATGAGAAAAGCAATGTTGATGAACAGGGATCATGAAAGAGATATTAATGAAAGATTTCTCTTTCACGGAACTAGTGGAGACATCAGTATCATACGAGGAATTTGCCACAACAACATCGACTTCAGGCTGAACGGCAAAAATGGAACAGTTTACGGCAAAGGGGCTTATTTTGCCCGGGATGCCAAATACAGCCACAGCTATACCACAGGATCACATTGCTTCATGTTCATTTCAAAGGTTCTTGTAGGACAGTATGCTAAAGGTGAAAGTTCCTACTGCCGGCCTCCTTCTAGGAAAGGACATGTTCTTTATGATTCATGTGTCGATGATGTAAACCATCCATCAATTTTTGTAATCTTTGACACTTCCCAGAGTTACCCAGTGTTTCTTCTTGAATATTCTGTGAAGATAACACCAGAATTGTTTTCATCAAGCACTTCAGTACCTATTTTACAGGCCTTTACTCCTACCAGAATTATTCAAATGCACACTTCAGTTAGCAGTACAGCCAGCATTCTACAACCATTTCACAGTTCTACTTCTACAGTAAACACTTCCAACACTTCACCAGTATATCAGAGTTCAGCTTCTGCAGCAAATACTTCCAACGCAACACTAAGATTTCACAGTTCTGCTTCTACAGTAAACACTTCCAACAATTCACCAGTATTTCAGAGTTCAGCTTCTGCAGCAAATACAACACTGAAAACTTACATTTCACAGTTTTCATTTCAGCAACAAACACCCCAACACAACACTAAGTTTCAGTTCTTTCTACAGTAAACACTTCAACAATTCTTCAGTATTTCAGAGTTCAGCTTCTGCAGCAGGTACTCCGTACAGAAAACTTACATTTCTCAGTTTTATTTCCAACACACCATCAAGTTCAGCTTCTGGAAATTCATCTTCTACAGATACTGAAAACACATGAAAGCGATTTGACACTAATTTTCCTTTTAGTTATTCTCAATTGAATTTTTTTTTTTTATTTTTTTTATTTTTTTTTTTTTTTTTTTTTTTTTTTTTTTTTTTTTTTTTTTTTTTTTTGCCAACAGTTTTGTTGTTTAGGCCAGGGACATCTTAACACACAGGAATACTGGAAACTTGTCCAGGGGTCACTATACCATAGGAGGATCCTGTACGTTGAGACTTATTGTTAATAAATAAAGTTATGATAACGAGTGGATATTGTGTAGGTATGGCCCCAATGAACTGTTTTACCTGCAGGGCTGTATTGCAGATAAGATGGTCTTCTTTATTTTGTTTCTGGTGCGGAAGGATTTGTTTGGTCTGGTGCAACGAAAAATACAATAAAAACAGAGTCCTTTTTTATTTCATATTTCATCTAGGCGTTTCAATTTATACTCACAAGTAGATGAGTTAACCTTGACTTTACTGTAGACAGGTTTATATTACAGGGTAGTAGAGGGTAAATTATAGAGGTCAACTAGGCCTGTAGGATATGGTAAGAACTAAATTGAAAGGGTGTATGGGTCGGTAGGATACACAAAGGATTATATTATGGGTTCTATGAGTCCCTAGGATTCACAGAGGATTACATCTTAATAGAATGCTTAAAGAATAATATTTCAATGTATAGGTCATGTAAAATATGTTCAAGAAATGTGCCATAATTTACAGAGATGGATTGGTCAAAATGTATTGGTCACATTATTCACATAAATATATAAATATATATATATATATATATATATATATATATATATATACATATATATATATATATATATATATATATATATATATATATACACACACACACACAAACACTCACACACATACACACACACACACGAGTAATGCAGTTATTATTGTTATTATTATTAGTAGTAGTAGTATTATTATAGCCAATCTATAATGTTAAATAAATAAATGAAATAATTTCTTATATGCATTTATTTTAACATAATGTATAATCTTGATTATTAATCAACAATAAATAAAATTTAGCAATTAAAATAACAATTTCTTATTATATCACAATTTAACTATTTGCTGAAGTTAAAATCTTGTGTAATTTCTATACCCAAGAAATACTAATTGGAAAATATATAAAATGTTAAATAGAAAATGCTTTTTTCCCATTCTAGATATATTATGCAAAGAATAACTACTAAAGACTTTTTGCGGCTTGATTTTTAAAAAAAAATTATTAATATTTTTTTCATTTAATCATTAATTTCTTTAAAACAAGCATTAACAACAAAATGCTGAAATAGAAAAGTAAACTGACCGAATTCAATCAAGGTACATAAAGTGATTTTCAGAGAGAAAGAAAACAAAAATAAAACACACACACACACATTATACCTTTAGTTTAGTTGTTTTAGAAAAACAAAATAATAATGTTTCAAACTGTCTACAGTTTATTGTTTAAATGTGATCTATCTCTAAAGTATTATGAGCAGTTTCAAGTCTAAACACCACAGCACAGACCCTGAAACATCTAATCGTTAGATTCTAGTATTACCCCCATTGTTTAGTCTTATGTAAATATGTTGTTATTATTAACACTTGGACATGTATCCCTCCTGTCCTTATCCTCATAGAATCAGTGAACCCCAAAGTTTGCTTTCAAAAAGAAATTGTGGCAAATGTTGTGTGGTCACTTGTAACAGAATATGTAATTATTAATTAACTATGTTCAAATAATCAGTTATAGAAACTAATATTTTAATAAAAGAACAAAAAAAGTTAGGTAAATTTCAGGTCTGTTTCGCTGGATGACTGCATTAATACTAATCAGTGTGTTTATAAAAGGTTGTGGTTTGTGCTTTTCTGTCTATGGAAAGGTGCACATAAAACTCTTACTGCTAATCAGCAGTTTATTCATTTTCAGTGTGTCTCACTAACTTTAAAATTATATTAAAACGCTGTTAATACTTATGGATTAAAATGTTTCTTTTCCTGAGCGACACATTAAACAGTTCCTTGTTTTTAATGACAAAAATTACAGTAAGTAAATAGAACAAAATAAAATAACGGAAAATGAAAGCGTAAAGATTAAAAAATAAAATAAGTGTCTGTCTGAAATCTATATCTTCCTTCTTTAATTTCAATACTTATAGTAAATACATTCTACGCTTACCGAACAGCAGCCATTACTACAAAGGAATCCCTCTCACCTATTGACTGACTTCTGACGCTCATGTTATCAATATCGAGAGATTTGAGCACCTGGTGCTGATACGATTTGGGATCGGAGACCATCTTCAAAAACAGATTTCTCCGCATCTCTGATTGTCGAATATCATCTCATTATCGAACTCGGGTAAAACCTCGTCTTCAGAATCACTCAAACTCTCTTCAACAACTTCCTTCTCAGCTTGTCGGTTGCTGTCGCGACGGTGTAACAATAGCTCTGACGTCATCTCCACTATGACGTCCCAAGCATAGGTGATATCTTTGTCGCAGGCTCTTTCAGCGCAACAAAACAGATTTCCAATAGAAGATTCATCAATTCGTAACAAAAATAAAAGAAAAAAAAGAAGAAATAAAACTCTTTCTAGGTTGGTATCCAAATATTTAACAGTACTTTTGTGAAAGAAATATTTACCATCCATCTGTTACAGAATGAAAATTAATCACTATACTGGAACAGGGATATGGAAAAATATGTTTGATCACCAGTATTGTACAAAAGTAATAAAATACTGTAGTTCAGTTACCATGAAATAAATTGTAACGAAAACAAAACATTAAATCTAGCTAAGCAGTAAGCAATACAAATTTTAATTATTACGAATCTTTCGAGGCTAATTTTTCCTAAAGGTGAAAGTACCTATTGCCGGCCTTCTTCTAGGAAAGGACATGTTCTTTATGATTCCTGTGTCGATGATGTAAATAATCCATCAATTTTTGTAATCTTTGAAATTTCCCAGATTTACCCAATGTTTCTACTTGGATATTCTGTGAAGAGCACACCAGAAATGTCTTCATCAAGCTCCTCAGTATCGTCTCTTCAGGCCTCTATTCCGATCAGAAGTACTCAAGTACCCAATTCATATTGAAATCAATTCCTCCCTCCATTCCTGCATCCACCCTTCCCTCCACCACCCTTTCACAGTTCTACTTCTACAGCAGATGCTTCCAACACTTTACCACTCTTTCACAGTTCTACTTCTACAGCAGATGCTTCCAACACTTTACCACTCTTTCACAGTTCTACTTCTACAGCAGATGCTTCCAACACTTTACCACTCTTTCATAGTTCTACTTCTACAGCAGATGCTTCCAACACTTTACCACTCTTTCACAGTTCTATTTCCACAGCAGATGCTTCCAACACTTTACCACTCTTTCATAGTTCTACTTCTACAGCAGATGCTTCCAACACTTTACCACTCTTTCACAGTTCTACTTCCACAGCAGATGCTTCCAACACTTTACCACTCTTTCACAGTTCTATTTCCACAGCATATGCTTCCAACACTTTACCACTCTTTCACAGTTCTACTTCTACAGCCAATACTTCCAACATTCCACCAATATTTCACAGTTCTACTTCCACAGCAGATGCTTCCAACACTTTACCACTCTTTCACAGTTCTACTTCTACAGCAGATGCTTCCAACACTTTACCACTCTTTCACAGTTCTACTTCTACAGCAGATGCTTCCAACACTTTACCACTCTTTCACAGTTCTACTTCTACAGCAGATGCTTCCAACACTTTACCACTCTTTCACAGTTCTACTTCTACAGCAGATGCTTCCAACACTTTACCACTCTTTCACAGTTCTACTTCTACAGCAGATGCTTCCAACACTTTACCACTCTTTCACAGTTCTACTTCTACAGCAGATGCTTCCAACACTTTACCACTCTTTCACAGTTCTACTTCTACAGCAGATGCTTCCAACACTTTACCACTCTTTCACAGATGCTTCCAACACTTTACCATTCTTTCACAGTTCTACTTCTACAGCAGATGCTTCCAACACTTTACCACTCTTTCACAGATCTACTTCTACAGCCAATACTTCCAACATTCCACCAATATTTCACAGTTCTACTTCTACAGCCAATACTTCCAACATTCCACCAATGTTTCACAGTTCGACTTCTACAGCAAATACTTCCAACATTCCACCAATATTTCACAGTTCTGCTTCTGCAGCAAATCCTTCCAACATTCCACCAATGTTTCACAGTTCTACTTCTACAGCCAATACTTCCAACATTCCACCAATGTTTCACAGATCTACTTCTACAGTAAATAATTCACCAAGTTCAACTTCTGCTATATACAGCTAACATATCAAACTGACGTGTGCTTCAAATGCCTTTATATCTATCAATATTTATTACTGTAAAAATGCATATTTAGCATATGTTTTGTTAAAGATAATAATAATATTAGTACTAATTTTAATGATAACAATGGTAGCGGCCCCAGTTCACTGCTTTGCCTGCAGATCTATAATAGAGTTAAGAGGATCTTGCTGTCGGGATGGTTATTTTGGTTGTTGTTTTGGGAAATGTTCGTTTGCTTTTGTTCAACCAAAAATATATTAATAACAAATTCTTTTTTATTTCACATTTTATGTGGACATTGCAATTTATATACTCACAAGAGGATGAGATAACCCCTCACTGTACTGTAGACTGGGGTTTATATTACAGGGAAGCATAGGTCAATAGCATAAACTACAGCTGGGTCTGTAGGATAGAAGAAGGATTGCATTGCAAGTGTATGGGTCAGTAGGACACAAAAATTACATTACACAGGTGTATGAGTCAGAACGATACACAAAGGATTACGATACACTGGTATATGGGTCAGTATTGTACACAAAGAATTACATTAAACAGGTGTATGGGTCACTAGTGTATACAAAAAATTGCATTACAGGGGTGTGTAGGTCTGTGGTATACATAAGTGATGACATTACATAGATCGTTTACGTAGACATATTAAGGTTTACATTTCAGTGGTGCATGGGTAATTAGGATATACCAAAACATTATATTACAGGGATTATGATCTCAGCCGAATGTAATTATCATGTAGAATTATACAATAGATGTCAGATATCTTAATACATGGTATCAAAAGCCCTAAGTCACTTCTTATAGTACCCTTTACATTATTTATCTTCTTCGCCATGGCTCACACACATACACGCACACACACACACACACATACACACACACACATACACACACACACACACAGAGTTATTGATAACTGAGGGCCCTCTTTTTTTTCTCTCAAACACTTATCGTGTAGGAGACAGGACTGTTCATAATTTTTGATAACAATAGTTTATTATCCCACAATTTAACTATTTCCTGATATTTAATATTCGAGTCTTGTGTAATTTCCATATCCAACAAATACTAATTGGAAAATCTATACAATGTTAACTAAGAAATGTTTTCCCATTTCAGATATATCATACAAAAATTGATTACAAACACTTTTATCATTTCACCAATTTATTTCTTTAAAACAAGCATAAACAACAAGATACTGTAACTGGAAAAGTGAACTGACTCAATTCAATGAAAATACACACACTTTACACCTTTAGTTTAGTCATTTCAGAAATGCAAAATAATAATGTTTGAAACTGTCCACATTTCATTATTTAAATGTGGTCTATGTCTAAAGTATTATGAGCAGTTTCAAGTCTAAACACCACAACACAGACCCTGAAACATCTAATCATTAGATTCTAGTATTACCCCCATTGTTTAATCATATGTAAATCTGTTGTTATTATTAACACTTGGACATCTATCTCTCCTGTCCTTATCCTCATAGAATCAGTAAACCCCAAAGTTTGCTTTCAAAAAGAAACTGTGGCAAATGTTGTGTGGTCACTTGTAACAGAATATGTAATTATTAATTAACTATGTTCAAATAATTAATTATAGAAAATAATATTTTAATTAATGAATCAAACAAGTGAGGTAAGGTTCAGCTTTGTTTTTCTGGATCACTGGATTATTATTAATCAGTGAGTTTATAAAAGGTTGTTGTATGTGGTGTCCTGTGAACATAGAACACTCTTTCTGTTAATCAACAGTTTAGTAATTTTCAGTGTCTTGAAACGTTGTTAATACTTATGGATAAAAGTGTTGTTGTTTTTTGTTTTTCTTTGTTGTTGTGTAGTGGGATTTTTTTTTTTTTTTTTTTTTTTATCTTGAGCAAATCATTAAACAGTTCCTTGTTTTTAATAATAAAGATTGCAATAAATAAATAGAATAAAATAAAATGAAATGAAATAAAAATGTACGGGCGGTAAAATAAAATAAAATCCTATCTGAAATCTGCTGTTTTCATCTTTTATTTCAATACTAAATACATTCTACGCTTACCGAACAGCAACCATTATTACAAAGGAGTCCCAAAAATATAGTCTACACTTTGCGGACATTTTGGATCACTCTCACCTAATGACTGACTTCTGATCCTCATGTTATCAATATCGAGAGATTTGAACACCTGGTGGTGATACGATTTGGGATCGGAGACCATCTTCAAAAACAGATTTCTCCGCAGCCGCGCTCTTTGTAGATTGCATCTCTGATTGTCGAATATCATCTCATTATCGAACTCGGGGAAAACCTCGTCTTCAGAATCACTCAAACTCTCTTCAACAACTTCCTTCTCAGCTTGTCGGTTGCTGTCGCGACGGTGTAACAATAGCTCTAATGTCATCTCTACTATGACGTCCCAAGCATAGGTGATATCTTTGTCGCAGGCTCTTTCCGCACAAATGGCGAACCGAATGACGAAGTGTTCGTTGATTAAAGCTGGTACCATGTGTAGCTTCCGGGATTCATTGATCATGCGCAGTAATTTCTGAGTTAAACAGTTAGGCCCCTTTGAAAAGAAATAATTTTGGGGTAATTGCAGATTCTTTTAAATAATGTATATACATTTTATTTTTTATTTTTTATTCATGTTTTTTATTTTTTTTTTTTTTTTTTTGGTTTTATATTATTATTGTTACTTATGTTACGTTTGTTGTACTGCGTTAAAATAAATAAATAAATAAATAAATATCTCATTTTAGCGAACATTAATTATAATTTAATCCTGACCTTAAGTCGGAAACAAACGAGACCCATGGTAACTTCTCCGAGTATTTCAAACCGATCATCTTTTTCAACCAGACTTTCAAACAGCTTCGCAAGACGAACATGCTGAATAATGTTAATATATATAGATATGATTACGAGAGAGATTGTTTTAATAATAATAATAATAATAATAATAATAATAATAATAATAATAATAATAATAATAATAAAAACAAAATGAAAAATCAATACTGCCTCATTTACATTTAATTTTTTTTAGGGGTCGGGGGACCTAGCCTGTCAACCAGACCTGGAGCTTTTCATGATTAGTATTGATATTGTGAAGATAGTCAATGTATTTTTAACACAGAGTATTAATATTTTAAATAAGGCTTCAGAAAAATAATAATAATACAGATAAAAATACAGATAAATAAATGGAAATAACTGAAACTACTTTATATTACTTGTCAGTACTTAATATACACAACATTCACTTGTACATATTTAAATATAAATCATATGTGTTCGGCCAGAATTAATTAATTACATATTTTATTGAAATGGAGCCCACATGTCCCATTTGATGTAGTACCACATAATTTAAAACACCAAATAACGAACAATAAACTTATGAAAAATATAAAAAGGAAAAACCATCCAAGTTGTGAATTATTTTTCCTAAACTCAGTTTTGATATTATTAAAGATTTAAAGACAAATATAATATAATTTACCCGATTTATAAGTTAATTTGTTTCATTAATCATAATTTTTCTTATTACTGTGTTATTATTTTTGGATCATCATTACTATTTGATAATGTTCATCTTACTAACGCGATTCGTTTCATCAAGAACGAGAACTCTGCTATGTCACCAAATGTGACTGTGAGACTTACCTCCCTTATACGATGCTGAAGGCCTTCGACGCCGTAGGTTCGTAAAACGAACCAAAGTTTCAGAGATCGAAACCGCCTGCTTAAAGGTATTCCCCAGTGCTGATAAATGAACAAATTATTAATCAATTAATTGTCTGATGACTATATTGAACTTACGACCCTAAGTAAACATCAGGTATAGATTTATAGATATATGGATTCTTTTCCGGCTGGCTTTAACGGAAAACAACCCAGGTAGTGAAATGATCATACGATTTCGTTAAACTCTCTCAGTATAAATAACGATGAAAAATCAATATAGATTAATTAATTAATATTCACTTACTCTGAAGTCAATTGCTTGGTCTCCATGTTTATGTTGTAGATAGAGTGGATCAACAGTTAGAGCTCCCGATAATGTGTCCTGTTCTCTCACCCTGAAATAAATATATACATAGACAAACAAACAGAGATACGGACAGATAGACTGACAGATACATATATATACTTATACATACATAGAGATAGACATATATATACATATATCCATATATATAGATATATATATATATATATATATATATATATATATATATATATATATATATATATATATATATATATATATGTATATATATATATATATATATATATATATGATGAATGAATAAATTAACAAACACAAAGATGAATTGATGAATAAATGAATACATAAATAGACAAAGAGACCGAAGCACAGATAAACCAGATCAACAGATAGATAGATAGATAGATAGATAGATAGATAGATAGATAGATAGATAGATAGATAGATAGAGACATAAATATACAAACTGTAGAATGAATTAATAAACAAATAAATAAATAAACGAACACAAATGTAAATATTTGAGTAAACCGTTAAATAAGTAAGTAAATACGTAAATAAGTAAGTTAATAAGTAAATAAATAAGAAAAAGTGTAAATATCTCAATAAGCTAACAAACAAACAAAAAGTAAAAAGTAAATAATAAAAACCTGCAAAACTATGTAACCAGATACATAAATTAATTCATCATAAACTAACTTACCACATTAATGAACAGTCAAAATTTATTTGTAACCATTTATTTGTGTTGAAATTCAGAGAGTCGGCATTCTACAAAGTAAAAGAAAAATCTGAATGAAAACATTAGTAAAAGTAACTGTTTAAAATGTCAACCTTTGAGCTACATGGGTGTAAAGAAGCTAATAAACTTGAAATTAATGTCTGTCCTTTATCACGTTGTTATTTTTATATGTGAGATTGCTTGTAGTTTATATAAAAAAATATATATATATTTTTCTTAATTAATATTAGTAGTAGTAGTAGTAGTAGTAGCAGTAGTAGTATTGTTGTTGTTGTTGTTGTTGTTGTTTTTGTTGTTGTCGTTGTTGTTTTTGTCATAGTTTATATATAAATATATTCTATTTGATTTAGAATATGCAACAGTGTTTAATCGATTGGGGTATTTAGATTTACAAATTGTATTGTATGAATAGGTTACTCTAATATGTTTCTTTCTTTTTTTCTTTCTTTCTTTTTCTTTCTTTCTTTTTTTTTTTTTTTTTTTTTATTACTACTGCTACTACTACTACTAGTACTATTACAGTACTAGTACTATTATTATTATTATTATTATTATTATTATTATTATTATTATTATTATTATTATTATTATTATTTTTAGTCTCAAATACCTCAACCCCTTTTAAAAGATGTTGAAATTCAGGACAGATGAAGGCGTTGCCGGCGTATGCAGCGTCGACGTGAAGCCAGACGTCCTCTTTGGCGCACACCTCACCAATTTCCTCCAGGTTGTCGAATGAACAGCAAGCCGTCGTCCCCAACGTAGCACACACCTACAAAACAAAACTCAGACCTCGAGGAGAAAAATAAACATGACGTAAACAAGTACAAAAGACGCAAACAAGCAAATACACAAAAACACAAACACAAAAAAAAAAAAAAAAAAAAAACAAACAAATAAATAAATAAAATAAACAAATAAGTAAATATATAAATAAATAAGTAAACAAATACATAAATGTATTACACTAAAGGCGTTATAATTATATATATATAATACTAACTGCATTGCAAAATGAATAATTAAAATTTAGTAAACAAACACATGTAAAACCGAAAAGATAATAAACAAGTTCAGAGACATGCATATGCGGGCATCTTTTTTTTATATACGCAAAAACACACAAACGCACACTTAAAATACTTACGTAGAAAGGTATCAGTCCCAGTCGACGATCTTCCTTTAAAAACATGTAGATAAAAATATTTAATATTAAACATTAAAAAAAAAAAAAAAAAAAACTTATTTCTGTTATGATAATACTTTTAAAAATCGTTAAAACTATTTAACATTAATAATACAAACGTAATTTACACTAATGTTACAACAGTGTCTGTATTTAAAACGTGACAAATTATTTATTTATATTTTATTTTTATTTTTTACTATTATATTTTTTATGCAATATTTAACTAATGTTATAAAATAAAAATATTTTACAAAATAGTTATATCAGTGTTACAACAAAATTTAACATAAATATAAAAAGACGTACGTATTATATTTTATAAAAAATGTTTTACATTGAAATTTTAATACTTATTATATTTTAAAATACAAAAATGTTATTTATTAGTATTGTAAAAACAATTTACATTTATATTACAAACATATTTTACATTAATATTATAAATATATTGTACATTAAATAGGAAATGAAAAGTAATCTAAATTAATATTATAAATAATCTGCATATTTTAAACATATTTTACATAAATAAATAAAAAAATAAATAAAAAAATACATATACAATAAAACTTCAAACAAAGCCCACAAAAGAACTCAGAACCATTAAAGAGATGTCTCTATCGTTAAAACATCAATGAAAAGGAAATAATGTACCTCTATTGCCCGTTCTAGAACGTGTCCCCGTAGTGAGAACTTCTCGTCAACATCTAGTTGTCTCATTTTGACAAAACCAATCATTCCTGCTTTCTCAACACACGAATGAGCCTGAAACGTGTCAAAGTAGATCACTATGAAAACAGACTGGTAAGCAAATCATGTGTGGGATCCAAGAAAACTGATTTCAAGAGATAAACAAGATAGGTCGATGGACGGACGAATAAAACAGACTGACATACATACAAAAATGTGAAAGAACTGACACATATTCATACATAACAGACAGACAGATGGACGGAGAGAGAGAGAAAGGTAAAAAGACAGAAGAATAGTTTTGACACACAGATAAGACAGTAAGTAAATAAACTAACAGATAATACAGTAAATAAACTAACAAACTGAACCATAAAGTAGACATAATGAAGGACAGATCACAGATAATAAAATAAACTAACAAACTGAACCACAAAGGAGACATGCTGAAGGACAGATCACATAAAATTAATACTGACTAGTTTTGACGAATAGGCTACGAGTCTCGATAACAACATTCCATCTTCGATGGAAGGGAGGCGACTCTTGAGTTTGCCGATGGCGGCATGTCTGGCGGCGAGTAAGGCTACCAGCACACACTCGCTAGCTGATCCCTGGATATTAAACATTAATTTTGTTTTAATGTTTACTGTAGATTTTGGATTTTAAATATGTATTTCTGTAGTGATTGCTGTATAATTTATAGGTAAAATGGAACATTAACGTAAACTTTGAGTGTTTCAAACAGCGTGAACGATCAAATATTCACTGTTAACCACGATAATTTAAATATAATTAAACGTTCGACTGAGACAGAGAGAGAGAGAGAGAGAGAGAGATATAAAAAGAGTACTCTCTCTCTGAATCTCTCTTAATCTCTCTTAGATCTCTATATATATATACAGATCTCTCTCTCTCTCTCAATGAATGAACAAAAATTCTCTCCCCCGTTGCAGAACATTAGCTCTGTGTGGTTGCTATATATATTAAGCCTATATATATATATATATATATATATGTGTGTGTGTGTGTTCTGCGAGGAGTAGTCAAACATTTTGTTCATTATGCAGCAAGGCCTTATTGATTATTTATTTTATTGTCAAATTAACAGGTACATTTATGTAAAAACTAATAATTATTTAAAGGACACGCCTATAACGTCTTTGTACCTGAATAAACTCCACCCCCCTCCTCCTGATTCGTTCAAGAATGTTTTGGGAAGACCAATCAGTTTTCCTAAAGCGAAAAATATATATCAATTAGTTTATACCAACTGGCAGCTGATTGATATAGCAACAGCTGTTCTCATGAATTAATGAATTAATGAATAATATGAATACACATATAGATAAACATATACAAACGTACACACATATACAAACCATTTTAGATCTATAAAACACACATACAAACTGACATACATACATACATATATACATATGCGCATACTGACAGACATACGTACTCACACATATATATAAAAAAAAAAAATATATATACACACATATATATATATATATATATATATATATATATATATATATATATATATATATATATATATATATATATATATATATATATATATTAATACACAGACTACGTGATTCATACACAGATAAATATGTATGTTCGTATATAATACTACTGATACACTTACCTACCCAGTCCAGTGTAATTGTTTCAAGTTCTGTGCACGCTGGACTAGCAGCCTGGATGAAAACGAAAATATTAAAACAAATTAAAAACGTAAACATCAAACCTCATCAAATCAAAACATCTGATACTTGCAATGAAAAACAAGAAGAAATAACATACTATGCAATCAAAAGCTCTGATACGTACCCATGAGAAACCTATGCAGCCAATGGCATCGGATAACATATCTCCAAGGATGGATGGATACGAATTACCCGTAGGAAAATACGCGTGGAAGTCTGGATGCTGCCAGTGAGTAATCTGAAATATAAAACACACACATGTGTGTGTAAGTATAAATATACACACACACACACACACACACATACATACACATATACTTATATAAACACAGACATGTATTATATTCATTCTATACAAACACATCACTCATACACACACACACACATAGACACTCAGACACATATAGACGCACACATATGTATCTCACCCCAGGCATTATTGCTCGTTCAACATCCTTCATTATTTCTTCGAAATCTTATCCTTTGTTCGGAGCGTTTTTCGGAAGCAGTTCCCTTAAATATCCGGGTTCGACGTCCGGTGTAACCTTGTGCAGATGCAAGTTGTCCATGTAGTCCGCAATATAGTCCACAAGGATTTTGCCATGTTTTCTAAATTCTAACGATTCCATTGTTATCGAGCTTTGAAATAATAATAATAATAATAATAATAATAATAATAATAATAATAATAATAATAATAATAATAATAATAATAATAAAATCAAATCGAATTTAAAGAAGAACAGAGATAATAAAGAAGATCTGTGTAGAACATACGCTCAGATTATTAAACAAAATGAAAAAGTACTTACAATCAACAAATTGTAACCTGGATCCCTTTTAAAACTTCAAAACAATAAGTCTTACAGAAAAGGAGCAGACGAGTTTTATATCAGCTCACTTTGAAGGTGAAAGCGAAAAAAGAAATTAGGTTGAGATCAGAACAAGACCAAGAAAACCCAGAAGTGGTTTTGCATATTTTGCAAAAGATGTTTCAAGTTAGATCATCAGTGCATCAACTTCGGAATTTATTTTTTGATCGATCACAGAAGGAAGATGAATCACTGAGATGATTCTGTTATTGTCTAGAGTGTACAGAAAAAACGCAGCCTCATATTGTTTCCAGGAGAGAATTTGCCAGAACTGTTTCTGACTGTCCTATAGTTCAAGTACCCGTCGTAGGTGTGTAAGTTGATTTTGTTAAATACTGGGTCAGTAGTAAACGAGGATTTCTTACACAATAACGTTCCTCCACTGTGTATACTGAACTCCTTACAAAACAAGGATGGCTCTCACTTAAGGCTACCAGCGGACAGGATATTTCCTTCAATGAATATATTAACTGATCATCGAAGAACAAGGCAACTTAATTCCTGATAGAGGAATCTTGGCTGTGAACAGACACAAAAACCAACCCCACGTCTACAGAGGGAACAAGTAGCATGTATATTAGGGATGAATGTTATTAGCCACTGTGGAGAAGTGTTTGCTGAAGACCTTGGTAAGAATGTCTTAAGGAATTTGACTAACAGGCCTCAACATCAGAGATGGATAACTAGTCTATAGACTGTCTAATAGACGAAAAGTGTCTTAGATTCAGTCTAAATACTCTGATGTATTTGCTAAAGATTTGGGGTTTTCTGACACAGTAAAACATCACATATGCACAAACATACTGAATAATTTCATCCATTCCGTATCAAGAAGTTCAAGAGCGCATCAAGAAATATATAAAACAAGATGTAATTCGACCTAGCCAAAGCCCATATGCTTCTGCTGTTCTTATAGAGAGAAAAAGGGACAACACAATTCGTTTGTGTATGAACTACAGGTTGCTGAAAACCAAAACCTGGAAACACTGGGTTCCACTCTTAGAACAGGCATTAGATGCTTTGCATGGAGCAAAACCGTTGACTTGATATAGCCAATGGATACAACCAGGTTGCAGTTCAGGATAAAGACAAGGACACAACTTTTTTTTCACGACTCCAATGAGTTTGTTTTAATACAGTCCAATACCTTTTGGTTTACCAAGAGCTCCAGCCACATTTCAAACTCTTCTGAAACATTACTTCAGAGAGGTGACATTTCAGATGTTACTAGAGTTTCTGAATGGTATTTTTGTTTATATAAATTCATTTGATGTGCACATACAGAGACAAACACGGGTATTTATAATGTTAAAACAGCATGCGTTCAGACTGAATCCAACCAAATTCTGTTTACTTATAAAAGAAATGAAATATCGAGGACACATGGTATCTAGAGATGGGGTAGCTACAGATCCAGACAAAATAAAATCAGTTGCTGTATGGAAAATTCCAAAGACAGCAAAGGACTTCATGTTGTTTTTCGGGTTTACCAGTTACTAGACGACATGTTAAAGGATGCTTACATATTGCAAGACCTTTGCATTCTTTGGGGAACAGGCTACGAGATAAGAAAACTCAATCATTGTTAAATAGTGCTTGGCATGAGAGTTGTCAACAAGCTTTCGAAACATTAAAGAAAAAAGTTAACTTCAGCTCCAATGAGTGAACCTTTTATTCTGAAACTGATGCATTTTTTCAAAGCCCTGGAAGGGTAGAGTCACACGAGAAGAAGGGGCAAAGCAAATTAGCTGCATATGCAAAGCCACTTGTTAAGACCCACTGAGAAGAGGATGAATAATTACAGTTCCATGAAGTTAGAGCTTGTTGCTCTGAAATCGGGTGTGACTGAAACGTTTAAAGGTTATCTTCTTGAACTTAAATTTACCTATATCCACAGAACAATAGACAGTCTTTTTAGTACCGTAAAATTAGGAGCAGAGACGGGTGTCTCAGCTGGCACCATTTAATTTCGATGCGAAATATTGTTCAGTGCAGGACAATAAGAATGTCTGTGGACTATACAGGAAGACATTTCAAGGAAAGACGTCTACTTAAATGGAAGCTGCTTTGACAGATACTGCTACTCATAAGGAAGTTCTACAAACAATCAGAAAAGTTTTCCAAAGTGATGGAAGAAAACTCACTTAGGCAACTGTCATAGTTGAACAATTTAATGAAATTATGGAAGTTACAACATCATTTCACAGCTTATTGATTCTCTTTTATAGCTGAGGAACTGAAACCTCCAAGACGGGAAAAAGAGTCAAGACCACTGCGAAGTTAAATGTACAGAGTCACTGAAATGCTGGATCAAGATGGAAGGATAGAAAAAGGTGCTTTTGAATGGGGTTGAACATCAGTCAGACAATGCCAGAAATGACCATCATCGAGTGAGGATGATGATCCAAATAAATTTTTGGCAAATAATATAACAGCATCATATCAAGCACAAAACGTAGCTGAGACCGGGTCAGCTTACAAGAAAACATACAAATAGAAATCCTCGCAGCAATCAAAATTAACAAACGTGCAGGTCAAAGAGGAGAAATTTGTTCCATTTACATAATGATGATGTTTTGATCAGACTTAGTGTTACATTAACGCCACAGAAAATTAAAGACGTAAGAAGTGTTTTGAGTCACAAAAATACCTAATAACGTGGAATTCCAACAAGATAAGTAGATAAGTATAACAGATTAAGACAGCAAGAAGTCTAACTGATCTGTCATTTATCTTCAAAGAGCCGACTGCTATTCTCATGGCAATGACTGAAATGATATCTACTTCAAACACAACTATTTTAGTTTTCTTTTTCTTTTTCTTTATTTGTTTTATTATTATTATTATTATTATTATTATTATTATTATTATTATTATTATTATTATTATTATTATTATTACTTTTTGGTTTGTTTGTTTGTTTGTTTTGTTTTTTTTCTTTTTCTGGGTTTTTTTAGAAATTTGTAGATTAAACTTTATAACATTATTTCTCTTTTTTTAGACTCAAAGAACTTTGGACATTCCTCAGAGAGACGTTGGACATTAATATATGGGAAACACTGTCACTGAGGCTGTTTTAAGGAACAGTAATGATATGCTAGTATTGGTCAGGTGTGTGGGATGTTACCTGTGTGACTGGGGTGAAAGAGAGTTCAACAAAGAAGAGAGAATATCTGGCAAGAGAGAAAGACGTTTTGGCCAATTCTCTGCATTACAATTACGATACTATCATCTATAATGATCTACAATAATTGTCTGTCATGTACAATCCTCAAGAGACATTAAATATACAAGCGAGATCCAACTTGTGCAGTTTTTGTGTTAGGATGCATAACGATGACGATGATGATGGTGATAGCAGTAGTAGTAGCCGTAGTAGTAGTAGTAGTAGTAGTAGAATAGGGGAAGTGCTGGTAAAAAAATCATAATAATAACACTGATGATAACGACGACGATGATGATGATGATGATGATGATGAAGACGAAAAATAAAAAGAAATAAACAAGAAATTTGAAAACAAAATGAACAACATAAAACCAGCAGCAACATCACTGCACGAAAAAATAATTACAAACATTTTGAAGTCAGTCTTCAGTATTTTAATTTAATTATAAAGCTAAAATGCCAGTTATAGAAATATTAAGCTGTGTGCTGTGACTATTAGCTGCATATGATAATCTAGAAAAACTAGAATAAACTAAATACAATATTTTCATTATTTTATAGTCGTATTCTCCGCTATATGGTGTATTTTTTGTGTATGTATAGGTAGTTTTGTGTATATGCGTCTGTCTGTCTCTATCCATCTACCTACCTACCTGTCTGTCTGTTTGTCTGTCTGCCTATCTCCACGTATAAACTGTCTGTCTGTGCACACTATATGTTTGTACATATACATTATTTCATTACGATATTGTCTCTTTCTCTTTCTGTATGTATGTTCTCAATTTACTTGTAACTATAGCTATGTATATATAAATGTATTGGTGTATTGTTATTTGTATGACACATACGTAATACAATCTCTCTCTTTCTCTCTCTACATATTCATCACAAAGGTGTGTGTTAAAATACTAATTTATTATGATTATTTTGTTATTTCTATGTGTTCAGTTACTTTTACTTGACAATAAACTAAATATGTTCAGTAAACACACTCCACTGCTCCTCTACATAACGAGAGCTGCGTGCGCGTGGCTGTGTACTGAGATACCGCAGATATGTTACAATGACGTCATAACATGAAAAAGTGAAATATTTATATACAATTATTGCAGGTGTTGACGTCTTTGTTGTTGTTCTTCTTCTTTGTATTATTATTATTATTATTATTATTATTATTATTATTATTATTATTATTACTGATGTTGTTGTTGTTGTTGTCTATTATTAACGCGATGATGTATATTACCAATGACGATAGTGATGACGATAATGATAACAATAAAATAATATAATACCCACCATCAAAATATGCACATAATATGTATAACCATTCATTCAGAAACAGATCCAAAAATGCATACATACTCGGATACTGAACAAATTTCTTTATTTTTTTTTTTTTTTTTTTTTTTTTTTTTTTTTTTTTGTTGTTGTTTTCTCGATAGGGAACGGTAACATCATGCGCCTTCCGAGTACGGGCGAATGGGTGTCATACGTTCAAGTTTCCTTAGCGGCATCTGACGGAGTTTGTGAGGTCGTGACCGACTTTGTTTCCTGAGCCAGTGCGTAACCGAATATTGTCTATGTGCAGAGTCTAATCAGATGTAAATAAGACAGAGAATATTAAAATCATAAAATACCTACATGCATACATTCACGTACTAACATAAATCATATAAAGTAAATACATGGACATATTTATAAATATAATTTTTTTTTCTAATTTAACACAGATGTTAACATTTCAAAGCTGGAGTTATTGCAGACAAAATTTAAATAGAATAATAAAAACTACTTACAATGTACGGAAGATGGTTACTGCAAGCACAGATGGTGAAAACACACATTAACAATGGACAATGTATTTCGAATGTGCCGTCTGATTCACTCTGGTGTCTGCCATCGACGACGTCGACGGCAGACAAAACCTCCCAGCATGATACTTGACGACAGCAATACGTTTCATGTGTTTCAGCAACAGCATGGTATCCAGGGTCCATACGAAACCGATACACAGAGCGAAACACGTGAGAATAACAAAAAACACTGCAAACCCGTCACCCAGTTCGTACGGAATGAATCTGCAGTGGTCTACACTTTCAAGGCTGCCGTTGGTGGCTCCTATGTATGGTAAGATCCCCGCTAGAATTGAAGACTAAGACACATCAAAATAAGAAGTTCTGAGACTCTGAACGTTATCGTTGCCCACACGTAAAAATCACACACCTCCTCTGTCCAGTCTACCTGCCCCAGGTAAATGACCGCAGGTACAGGTAAGAGTATCACCGCGTTTAAAGACATCGTTACAAACAGCGACAGCAACCCTATGTCGACGCGTGCAAGTACGGCTTGTGGGGTGAGACGATGACGATGGCGAGGACATTCTAGGACTGGTCAAAGTTGACTCTTAACAAGATCCAGACAAAACTTTATTGGCAAAGCACTACATCCCACTTTGAAAAACTGTTTTTGTAGAAATAGAAACTGTTTCTTTTGAATTTTAAAATACAGTATTAACAATTACCTGTTTCACTTAAAAGTGGCCATGCTTTGTGGATGCGAGGAAAAGCTATCGATCGTTGTTTCTCAGGTGCGCGCGCTGCGCATGCCTAGTAGCTATCAAAATACGTTACCCTGACGTTGATCGCAAGAATTATATTGGTCGTTTGCTTCGTTTATATTCACCAAAATCTGTTTAGTTACTTCTTAATTTGGCCTACTTTAAGCCACTGTGAGAAAAAAAAAAAAATAAATACTGTCATAAAGATATTTAGGTGACTAAAGATAATACTGTATAATAATAATAATAATAATAATAATAATAATAATAATAATAATAATAATAATAATAATAATAATAAAAGCGACAACAACCATAAATTATAATATCAGAAACGACAACAAAGGTGATAATTTTTATCAATGCCCACTGCAATAACTGTTATTTAGCTGGTTTATAAGTAGACAATATAAATACATGTATATTAACACATCAGATAATTATTTCACATTTTACCTAGTTTGTTAGCTAACGTTTGATTGGTTTATAAGTAGACAATATAAATATATGTATACTAACATTTCACCTAGTTTGTTAGCTAACGTTGTTATGCACAGTATTTAAGTATATTTATTTGTTCGTAAAGATTATATCATAATAAATTATCCGCAACATTACATAAGGCATTATATTCATACTTATGCTTATTCATTATATTTCATATCTGCATATTAATGAAAATTATTATTTCAGTATTTTACTTTCGCATATTAATATGTTATTATAATTATTGTTACACATGGATGATATGCTTCTCCCTTTCATAATTGAGCCCAATATTGTCAGAGAATAGGAGATAATTGAATTTTCCTAAAAACTGACTTATCAGTCACTGGAAATATTCAGCTTATTCCTGATTTGTTTTAATAATTATTAGTTTACATTGTCACATTGATAATAGTTAGGATGTAACAATTATTCTAAACATTTTGTTTTAAATCAAATGTAATTTGTTATTACAAATGTCATTTTACATTTTCATACTGATAATGATAATTGTCACGGAGTTGAGAAGGCCTAACAAATTCATATTTCTGCTACACCCGGCTGGTTATTTTTATGTCATGCAATTGATAGCATGGAAATAAAATTGCGTAATCAACTGTTCTTCAGTCACATCGGCACTTTTTATTTTTGAGACCCTGGAATTGAAATTGCGTAATCAACTGTTACTTCAATCACATCCGCGCTTTTTATACTCGCCGCCAATTTTTCAAATGCATGGTCTTGTTTTAAAAGGGCTGGAATTTGGTAATTAAAGAGAGAAGGAAAAGGCCAACACGATAGTTCAGTCAGGAGGGGAACTAATGTTTTTGAATGACATTGTCTTTACGAACGACTGTGGTAAGCAACTGTCTACTCTTCTTTTGATAGGGTGTAATGTGCAACTAACCTGTATCAATATCATTTAATATCCTAAAATTGTGTTGGTTCCCCGTATCACCTTACTCGTATCGATAATCAAAATTACTTAAATATAAGTTTTTATCGATTGTATAGTGTATTTTTATCAAGTCACCTGTGTATCACAGTTAAATGATTAACTTGAACGATAAAATGTGTTGTGTTTCTTTCCCTAGTGGATTGATAGAATTATTGATTTATATAGACTGCTTTCAATTAAGCATTTATATTCCTTCTTAGGTGACCATTAAAGCACACTGTTACCCCAGACTGAACCTTGACA
>CM022674.1:15662443-15691099 GCA_012295275.1 Chrysomallon squamiferum
ATTTGGCTCGGCAGTGACGGTATTCAGAGAACAAGGTCATATATGAATTTATATTTAGCCAATGCTAAATCACTAGAAACACAACAACACAAGTTTAAATTTAAAGAATGTATGTATTATATGATCTAACAATAGATATTTACCCTGTAAGATTACAATGCTTACACGGCCGATTAGACTTCCATGCCATAAAATTACTCTCACCACATTAGTGAACATACGGGGGATATTAAATATGTTTATCCCTCAAGGTATAATAGCACACACGAAGATGTATTTGAATATGCAAGTAAATGAAAATAACCTACTACTTAGCAAGATGATCAGATATCCACTATTCTACCCGCTATTTAAGAGATAATAATTACACTTTACTTTGATTGGTCTGATCACAGATTATCAGCCATTCTCCAACTAATGGTTATACTACTTCAAGCTATATATAGTTAAATATTTGTTAGAAAACCACATCAAACTACCTTTCAGTTGCTCAAACAGAGCCTTAAAAACGTATAGTTACCTAAGTCAGCTGGATCTATGTAACTGTCCATCTGAGGGTTAGCCACACGTCTGTTCTGTACGGTGTAAAAACATTAGCCAAAAATGTTTCTAATTTAAAATCACTTTCATTTTCTTAATTATTCACTATTTCACAATTATTAAATAAATATTCCTACTTAAAACTTACATTTATTTTATTATTCACTGTTTTGTCATTATTAAAGCTATATGTAAAAACTATCAGATTAATGGAGATTTACATTTGGTTTATAAATTTTGTTAGTATTTTCTAATGATAATTTAGTGAAATGTAAACATTATATGAATGTATCTTCTAATTAATAAGAGAAAACTGCACATCTTTTCTTTTCTATGACAATAACAGTAAAAAATAGACTATAATGCAATATATACATATAAAATTATAAACATAATACAAATTTAGTACCACAGAACTATTTATTAAAAAAATAATCAATGTCTCACATACATGTATATTTTGTATATGTTTGTATATTTTACATACATATATATATATATATATATATTAAAATTACATTTTATATTACCATATCAATTTATGTATAAAAAACATGAATAGAAACATTTTTTAAACAAAAATGTATATAAACTCCGAATGAAAATCCAAGTTTACTTAGTACAAACATATTCACATTTGATTTAGTATTACAGAACTATTGTGTAAAGAAAATAAAAAACAAAAAAACTTTCCCACAACATTACAATAATACTTTTCTTAATATAAACATAGTAAACTATTTAGTAATGCAAAATAATTTTGTCAATTAAAAACTATACATTAAATATTCTGCACTCTAATTTAAAACACAACTTTAATTATAACATCCTGTTTAGCAGATATTTTCACACATAAACAGTCTAACAGCAACACAAGTAATAATCAAATCATCATGAATAATATAATAAATCTGATTTAAAAACTGCCTGACTTTTCACTTTCTGAATAACATGATCAAAATTAAACTCAATATCATTGTTGTTTTATTATTGCTGGGCAGCGAAACATTTCTTAACATCTTTTTCAATGAAATTGTGCAATAAACACCCCAATCTCTTTCACTGAAATTAAGAATGAAGTGATTTTTTCATAAAGCTATAGGTATTATATTTGTTCTTGTTATGTTCAAATACAATTGAGAATCAAAAATGTTGAAAGATGCACTAGCTATAAAATATGGTAACAATATTTGAAAAGAAACACAAACTACACAATATATGAATACAATATTTGAACAGAAACAGCAGAGTGCACAGTACAGTAATGGAATATCTGAATAGAAGCAATTTACAGTATCTAGATATACACCAGAACACACAGCAATATAGTTACACAAATTTGCACTGTATTTAATTCTTCATCACAATGAATTAGTTCTATAGAAATTACAAACAAAATTTACATTATTCTGTTTATTATGAACACCAGTTATATGCAAAAATATTATTTCCGGACCACTTCAAAATGTTTTCACTAGCTGATCTTCCATTTAAAGTGATAGTCGGTGTACATAATGTACTAAATTCAAAAGGTCAGAGTTTCATATCAAAATGTATTTATGTCACTATCTTTAGCACCATGCTCCAATAAATAGGAAACAATTTCCGTTCTGTAATTCTTAGCTATATCAACAGGAGTTTCACCTAGACCATTTTTAACATTTACATCAACACCTTTTTCAATCAGTGCTGTCACAATTTCTACATTTCCATATTTAGCTGCTAAGTGTAAAGGAGAATTGTTCTCACTGTCTGTTAAATTAGGATCAGCTCCATGTTCCATTAAAACCAAAACTGCTTTTGTCTTATAAGAGGAGATAGCTGCTACTTCTAAAAAATCAGATTTGTTGTAATTCAGTGCTGTAAAAAGAGGAGTTTCATCTTGCATATTCCTTATATTTACATCAACACCTTTATAAATCAGTGCTGTCACAATTTCTACATTTCCACATTCAGCTGCTAAATGTAAAACAGAATTGTTGTCATTGTCTGTTAAATTAGGATCAGCTCCACATTCCAGCAAAACCAAAGCAACTTTTGTCTTATCAGATGACATAGCTGGATGTTTTAAAAAATCGAGTTTATAGAAATTCAGAAATGAAGAAAGAGGAGTTAAACCTTGGTTGTTCTTAACATTTACATCAACACCTTTTTCAATCAGTGTTGTCACAACTTCTACATTTCCATATTTAGCTGCTAAGTGTAAAACAGAATTGTTATCATTGTCTGTTAAATAAGGATCAGCTCCATGTTCCAGTAAAAACAAAGCTATATTTGTCTTAGAGGACATAGGTGGATCATTCGAAAAATAAAATTGATTGTTTTGCAGAAATGTTGAAAGAGGAGTTTCACCTTTACTGTTCTTAGCATCTACATCAACACCTTTATAAATCAGTGCTTTCACAAATTCTAGATTTCCATCTTTAACTGCTAAGTGTAAAACAGAATTGTTATCATTGTCTGTTAAATGTAGATCAGCTCCATGTTCCAGTAAAAAGAAACCTGCGTTTGTCCTAGAGGACGAAGGAGTATCTTCAGAAAAATCAAATTCATAGTTTTTCAGAAAGTTAAAAAGAGGAGTTTCACCATCATTATTCTTAACATTTACATCAAAACCTATATCAATCAGTCCTGTCACAATTTCTACATTTCCATACTGAGCTGCTAAGTGTAAAACAGAATTGTTAACATTGTCTGTTAAATTAGGATCAGCTCCATGTTCCAGTAAAACCAAAGCTACGTTTGTCTTAGAGGACACAGGTGGATCGTTTAAAAAATCAAATTGATTGTATTTCAGAAATGTAAAAAGAGGAGTTTCACCTTCATTGTTCTTAACATTTACATCAACACCTTGTTCAATCAGTGCTGTCACAATTTCTACATTTCCACATTCAGCTGCTAAATGTAAAACAGAATTGTTGTGATTGTCTGTTAAATTAAGATCAGCTCCATGTTCCAGTAAAACGAATGCTATATATGTCTTAGAGAACACAGGTGCATCTTGTAAAAAATCAAATTGACTGTATTTCAGTAATGAAAAAAGAGGAGTTTCACCTTCATTGTTCTTAAAATTTACATCAACACCTTTTTCAATCAGTGCTGTCACAATTTCTACATTTCCATATTTAGCTGCTAAGTGTAAAAGAGAATTGTTCTCACTGTCTGTTAAATTAGGATCAGCTCCATGTTCCATTAAAACCAAAGCTGCTTTTGTCTTATAAGAGGAGATAGCTGCTACTTCTAAAAAATCAGATTGATTGTAATTCAGAGCTGTAAAAAGAGGAGTTTCATCTTGCATATTCCTTATATTTACATCAACACCTTTATAAATCAGTGCTGTCACAATTTCTACATTTCCACATTCAGCTGCTAAATGTAAAACAGAATTGTTATGATTGTCTGTTAAATTAGGATCAGCTCCACATTCCAGCAAAACCAAAGCAACTTTTGTCTGACCAGATGACGTAGCTGGATGTTTTAAAAAATCTAGTTTATAGAAATTCAGAAATGAAGAAAGAGGAGTTTCACCTTGGTTGTTCTTAACATTTACATCAACACCTTTTTCAATCAGTGCTGTCACAACTTCTACATTTCCATATTTAGCTGCTAAATGTAAAACAGAATTGTTATCATTGTCTGTTAAATTAGGATCAGCTCCATGTTCCAGTAAAACCAAAGCTAGTTTTGGACTCCGAGAGGTCACAGCTGGATATACTAAAAAATCGAATTTGCAGAAATTCAGAAATGAAAAAAGAGGAGTTTCACCTTGGTTGTTCTTAACATTTACATCAACACCTTTTTCAATCAGTGCTGTCACAATTTCTACATTTCGACTTTCAGCTGCTACGTGTAAAACAGAATTTTTATCATTGTCTGTTAAATTAGGATCAGCTCCATGTTCCAGTAAAACCAAAGCTACTTTAGTTTTATAAGAGGACATAGCTGGATCTTGTATAAAATCAACTTTGTTGTAATTCAGAAATGTAATAACAGGAGTTTCGCCTAGACTGTTCTTAACATTTACATCAACACCTTTTTCAATAAGTGCTGTCACAATTTTTATATTTCCATGTTTAGCTGCTAAGTGTAGAACACAATTGTTTTGATTGTCTGTTAAATTAGGATCAGCTCCATGTTTTAGTAAATACAAAAGTACTTCGTAATCCTGAAACTCAGCAGCTGTAAAAAGAGGAGTTTCACGTCGAATGTTCTTAACATTTACATCAACACCTTTTTCAATCAGTGCTGTCACAATTTCTATATTTCCATGTTTAGCTGCTAAGTGTAGAACACAATTGTTTTGATTGTCTGTTAAATTAGGATCAGCTCCAAGTTTTAGTAAATACAGAAATACTTCGTAATCCTGAAACTCAGCAGCTGTAAAAAGAGGAGTTTCACGTCGAATGTTCTTAACATTTACATCAACACCTTTTTCAATCAGTGCTGTCACAATTTCTGTATTTCCATGTTTAGCTGCTAAGTGTAGAACACAGTTGTTTTGATTGTCTGTTAAATTAGGATCAGCTCCTTGTTTTAGTAAATACAAAAGTATTTCGTAATACTGAAACTCAGCAGCTGTAAAAAGAGGAGTTTCACCTTGCCTATTCCTTACATTTACATCAACACCTTTTTCAATCAGTGCTGTCACAATTTCTATATTTCCATGTTTAGCTGCTAAATGTAAAACAGAATTCTTATCATTGTCTTTTAAATTTGGATCAGCTCCATGTTTCAGTAAAACCAAAGCTACTTTTGTCTTCTCAGAGGATATAGCTAGATATTTAAAGAAAGAAAATTTGTTGTAATTCAGATATGTAATAAAGGGAGTTTCACCTTGTCTGTTCTTTACATTTACATCAACACCTCTTTCAACTAGTGCTGTCACAATTTCTACATTTCCATATTTAGCTCCTAAGTGTAAAACAGAATTGTTATCACTGTCTCTTAAATGAGGATCAGCTCCTTGGTTTAGTAAATATAAAGCTATTTCTGGTCTGTGACACATCAAAGATACATGAAGAGGAGTTTTCTGTTCAGTGTTAATTGCATTTATTTCAGCACCCTTTTTTATTACTTCTTTGACAACATCTATGTCAATTTCAGAGGCTATGTGCAATGGTGAATTCTTGTGGTCATCTGTTATATCGGTATCAGCACCATTTTTCACTAACAACAAAGCTATTTCCTTTCTGTGTGTCACTGCGTTTACAACTTCATGAAGTGGAGTTTTTCCCTTACTGTTTACTGCATTGACATCAGCATTTCTCTTTATCAGTGAATTTATCATATTTAAGTCACCATACAGAACTGAAATGTGGAGGGGTGTGTATGATGGCAACAATTCCAAACTAATGTTGACACAATACAACAGTTCGAATTTAATTTCATCATCAAAGAACTGAATCAATTTTTGATTAACAACTATATTCACATTAGGATCAGCTCCTTTATCAAGAAGACATTGAACAACATCTGCACTGTTAAACATCACTGCCACTTTCAGTATTATACTTTTCTTCCAGGTCTCATCTCCGTCATTACATCTCTGCTCAATGAGAAAATTCACTGTATCAGTGGCACCCCATACTGCTGCTGCTAAAAGTACTTTGTCTCTGTTCTCATCATTCAAACAATCACGTTTCAGTTTTACCATTTCCTTTATAACACCTGAATTACTCTGACAAGCAGCAATAATAGCAATGTCTTTAATTTTGTTTATTATATCAATGGTAACCAGTATTTTAATAAGATGCATTACATCATCAACTTCAGAAGTCTTCGACTTCCAAAAATGCCATTTTCTTGAATCAAGTCTTACTTGGCTATGGAACCTAACCAATAACAGTTTAATGGCTTTTTCCTTGATTTCACTGGTGTGTTTCTCATTTTTTATCTTTTCAGCTAACAGACATGCAATCTTCATATTATCTGAAAAAATAGAAGCAAGTAAAAGATCTGAATAGTCATTGAATTCCATCTCTGTTTCACACTGTAACAGTTCTTCGATTATAGTAACACTATCGGTTTTTGAAGAGGCAGCTGCACTGAATGTCTTCAGTTCTGGAATAACACCTGATTTTAGCAACATTTTCACAACATCTTCATCACCAACCAAACAAGAAATATTCAAAAGTTTTTTTGTTAGATTTGTTAATTTCATTTTACACAGATATTCAGAGAAAAATCTTGATAATGTTCTTAATCCCTCGACAATACACTCACTTTGAACAGATGATGAAATTTCTACATATGTTTCAATATCTATATACCTAAAAAAAGAACACTCTGAATAATCGTCAAGAAGACATGAAATATTGCTAAATATTTCATCAAGATTGTCTACGTTTACAGATGATATGCACAAATATTCATGTTGATCTTTATGTAGTTGTTGATGCAGTATTTCAGACAATTTATCATTAAAGTATTTTTCCTCTATGAGATACTTCACAAACTCTTCATCTTTCAATGACGGATGTGAAATAATGTATTCGGCATAGTTTGATGCCAACAAGTCAGTAAATCTCCGAGCAAGAACATCAAAGCAGTTAGGTTTCACAGTCATTGTAATGTGACTTTTGTTAGACACTCCAGGCGTCACAACATATTCTAACAACATGGAGACATGACACATTTCTAGCAACTCTGCTGCTTTCTTTGGAAATTGTGATGAAAACATCAGAAACAATGAGTCAAACACTGACTGGTGAATAAATGTGTATTTATTGCCAAAACACTTCAAATAGGTACCACACATTTCATCAGCTGTTTTCTTTATATCTGTGAGACCAGTGTTATTTAGACTCAAACATACTTGCTCTAGCAGCCTTACTAATTTCATTATGTCACTGTCAGAGTCATTTTCAAATGGGTCGAGTAACTCATCACTGAGACTGCCTTGCTGAATCAAGATAAGCAGTAGAACCAGGTAATTGATCTGTGAAGATTTATCATTTTTCAAATTTTCCAGTTGTTGTTTGAGATATTCTACAGGTTTCTCAAAAAACTCAACTCCTCTGTTCTGTGCATCACTTGAATTAACATAATATACACACACCTGAGGAAATCCTAACTCTGTACATGAACACCGAATGGCAGTGTGTTTATCATCTTCATCCATTCTAACATTCTTTTGTTCGAGATACTTGTTTAGAATGTTTGACTTCTCACAATAATTCAGACAACATTCATTGCTATGCAGGTCAAGGAGATGATCTTCATTGAACAGATCAAATTCCTTCAGATTGGCTATAATTTCTGTAAATATTTGTTTTCTTAAAGTAATAATACATCTCACACACTTGTCTTTAACAAGACTCCACACCTCTGGAAATAGCTGTTTCCAGCACGACACAAAATCTAATACAAGATTAGTTTTACCAAATATGTCATCAATGAGAACAATACATGGCTTGTCTTTAGACACAGGAATGTATTTGAAATCAGAGTGATGAGTCACGATGTAAGAGTCTATTTTTTCTTCTTTCTCTATCTGTTTAATAATGTTCAGACCTAGAGTTGTCTTTCCTGAACCTGGACTTCCTACTACAATCAGAACACCATTCTTTTTCAAAAGTGTTACTCCTCTTTCTTCTGCTCTTGTTTCAATATAGACTCTCCAGTCAACTGAGTTTAACTGTGACCTGGTAGACTCTGTATCAGAACATTAAAAAGTAATAATATCTATTACTGACATATTTTAAACATATTTTACTATTTAGATATAGATAATATAATTTTTGACTAGTCATGAGATGTGAAGTTTATAAAATAGAGCTGCAGATTTTTGTCATCAATTTAGTTCATCAGAATTTATTTACCGTAGTATGATATCGGTTTTTAATGGTGTAAAAATAACATAATGATTATCTTCTTATAAAGTAACATCTTTCAGAAGTAAAAAAACAACAACAATAAAATTAAATTAAAAAAAAAAAATACCTTTGATATGGGATGTTCGTTCATCAGTCTTTGCTGAAATAATATAAAAATAAAACAAGTGAGTTTATATTACTGTTGATGAGTAAAAGAGAATGATTAATGTGAACTGTACAGTAACTCTGTACTTTATTCATGGAACAATTAACATATAAAATTATTATTATATCTTTCTGAATTATTTTACTATAATTATTACTACTAGTATTAAAACTGCTGTTGTTTTTTCTCACTGTTGTTACTTAGTTATTGCTATTGTTCATATTACTATTATTATTATTATTATGTTCTTTGTACTGTATTTCAGTAGTTGCAAGTGATAATAATGACAGATGTATTGGCTTGTTTAATTTATGCTGAATTCTCTTAATGAGAAAATCTGTATGTATGTCTTTGTGTGTGTGGTTTGTTTTGGGTGGGACAATAATAAGTACATAAGTCAAATGTTCGCCAACAAAACTGCGCTGGCATAACATTTGTTATTACTATTGTTATATTACACATTATTATATCTTTCAGATTTATTTTACTAGAATTATTACTACTAGTATTAAAACTATTGCTGTTGTCTTTTCTCACTATTGTTACTTAGTTATTGTTATTGTTCATATTATTATAATTATTATTATTATTATTAACATTATTATTAATATTATTATTATTATTATTGTTCTTTGTACTGTATTTCAGTAGTTGCAAGTGATAATAATGACAGATATAATGGCTTGTTTAATTTATACTGAATTTTCTCAATAAGAAAATCTAGATAAGATTGATGACACTTATAATGTCTGTGTGTGTGTGTGTGTGTGTGTGTGTGTGTGTGTGTGTGTTTGGGACGACGTCATAAGCACAAAAGATAAAAGTGCTCCAACAAAACCGAGCTGGCATAAGATTTGTTATTATTATTGTTATTTTAATTATTATTTTACGAACATTAACAAATCATAAACTTCAAACATTTAGTTCCAAATTATAAGCACTCCTAGGTAGTCCATTGCTTCAGTTTCTTCAAATTGTCCAACGAGTGTTGGATCTCACAGATTTGGGAAATTTATAAATTACTGATTGGCCAGCATTAACATGTGTTCAAACATTTTCCATATGGAACTGTTCTAATCTGAATGCTTCAAGATTAAATTGTTCAGTTTCACAACTCACAAGCATTATTTCTCAGATCCATATGTAGATCATCCACTGCACACAGTATGAATAAAATCTGTCATTTGTTAGTATTATTGAATAAAACAATGTTTCAAAAGATGTATAATGTTCTTTATATTAAATGCCTGCATCTATGTGTTCGTGACTTTTTGAGGTTTTATATATATATATATATATATATATATGTATTGTCTATGTTTGTGTGAATGTTGTTCAGGTCACATAATCTGATACTAATGAATATTTTGATGCATATTCTAATAAACAGGCAGGCAGAACAAAAGTTTCCATTTTCGACTTGCTAATTAAATATTTTTTGTCTCCGAACAGAACATTTCTAAAGTGAGATATATCTTAGTCACTCAGGCCAATGTTGTTGATGTGATGAATGGCAGTTTAATTATATCCATGAGTAATCTATCATTCAGCATAGCACAAAATTTTGTACTCAACTCATGTGAACTAAATTGTCGCTCACACAATTTGTGCACTCTTGGTGGTTAGGCATGTATGTATGTATGTATTATATGTGTGTTTGCTTGTGTTGGTTATACTGTTTGATGGTAAAATACTACTGATTAATGTAACATATATTTCTGTTATCTATTAAGTAAGTTTTGGTTTTTAACTTACTGGTTTTCACAGCTTCATCTCCTGATACACTACTTCTGTTACTTGATATATTTGTATCTGTTCTCATATTTACATTATTTTCTACCACTGCTCCTTTTGCTGCAAACAGAAAAATAAATTATTTAAACTCACAGCCTATAAGTGTTATTTCTAAAACTGTATGTAGCTACATGAAGAGCATACAGTATCAAAAAAGTGTTTGTGTGTGTGCATGCGTGTGCGTGAATTTTGTTGCATATATCACCAGCTATTGCTAAAACATGCATTTTGGCATAAGATAATGAAAATGACTATTTTAGAAGCTGTTTCTAAAAACAAAGGTGAGAAAACTAAGAGAATAGCAGATCACAGAATGCTTGGATAGTGTACTGGTTATTCGTTGAGATAGGTCAAATATGACAAGTGGGCTTTGTTTTCTGGGCAACATTAATAGGTTCAAGAAATTTAGTCAGTGTTTCTTTTAATGAAAAATAAGTAATTTTGATATGATAAAATTTAGCTACATAGTTGCTAGAGGTCAGCACTGCAGTAAAATGACTTCTAAACAATTAATTGTGTGTTTTACTAGTGTAGTTCACTGCTGCTTTATGTTACATCCAGTAAGATCATGTGCACCAAAACACGATAAAACTTCCTTCAAGTTTACATATACAGCCGCACACATATATATGCACGCGCATATATATATACACATATATATATATATATATATGTGCGCGTGCATATATATATATATATATACACACACAAATACATATATACATATACATACATATAAACATATACACACATATATACATATATATATATATATGTGTGTTTGTGTGTATGTATATATGCACATACATACATTTTTTCCTGTACTGTATTCCTACAGTTTATGAGAATAAACTCATTGTCATTGTCACAACTGTAGAGAAAACTTGGGGTGACACTTTATCATAATACATAAAAATAAACTATATATTAGTGTACATGTACTTCTTAATTCTATGATATAAAATTCCTGAATGTTTCAGCAGATTATTGATTAAGTATTCTATTGTAATGCTACTTATGAATGTTTACAGTTTTTCTTAGCAAATGTGTTTTTTTGTGATGACATGGTGACATCAATATCAAAAACTGCTACAAGATCAAAATACATGCATGGTACATTGGAAAGGACATTGTATGTGAATACAAAATATATTCATATCTCAGAATTTGGACTCGTCTCCTTTAGCGAAAGTGGGTCACATGTATGGATGTTGTTCATTTAACAGTGTCTCAGAGAAAAGCACTAATCTGCATTCTCTTATATATTAAACATGTACAGAAAAAAAAAAAATTTCAGTGTTCAACTTACTAATTAACTTGTTTTTGGCTCCTATTTGAACATTTCCACAGTGATGTATGTTTGCATGTACAATTATTTGAGTATCTGTGAAACAGAGTAAATACATTTTTAAAAGTATTATTGCATATAACAATATATCATTTAAAAATGTTTTTAACTGATTATGTGCAGGTGCTATGAAATAAGTATTACTTCAAAGTATTAAAATGTTTAACAGTAGATACAAGATTAATTATAAAGGTCATGATGAAGCAAATAAACAGTATCTTGATTGTATTTTGCTTTACTTTTTTAATCCGTGAAACAAAAACACGGTAAAAACATTAAACTTAATTCATTATCAGTATAACTTTTAAAAGTGTCAATTTTCTAATGCCTAAGATGTAACTAAACAATACATTGAAACAGTGTATTGATACAAATGTATATAGTACTTTTCTCAGTTTAGAATTTACCATTACTAAAGTAAACAATATATTGAAATATTATATTACAAATATAAAAAAATGTTGACTCTTTATAATTTCCTATTAAAAAAGTAAACAGTACATTGAAATACTGTGTGTATTACCACGACTGCTTGACACAGGTAGTTGTAAATGATGTTCTGTACGAGTGATGTCAAAGGAAGATTGAGATGTGATGCCAGAGAGAGATACACTTGTCATATTGTCTAAGAGAGACACAGCTGTCACAGTCTCTGCAGAAGAAACAGCTGTCACAGTCTCTACAGTAGAAACAGCTGTCACAGTCTCTTCAGTAGAAACAGATGTCACAGTTTCTTCAGTAGAAACAGCTGTCACGGTCTCTGCAGAAGAAACAGCTGTCACAGTGGACAAAACAGCTGATATGTTACGAGAAACTTCTGAACTCTCATTTTTGTCATCCATATTGGCTGAGCTGTAAAAAATAACATAATGATTTATAGATATATATATATAGAAGGAAGAAATGAAATGTTTTATTTACTTATTTTATTTACTGTTATCTGGCGTCAGATATAAGATTCTGGAACAGTCAGATAACAAAAGAAGAAACCCACTGCAGTTACTTCTGTCTTATTAACAGCAAGTAATGTTTCATTTATACCTACCCACAGAAAGTACGTACTATTTCATACATCAGGTGTTGAGCACTGCTAAAATGAAAATGGCTCAAGATTCCATCAGCAGGCATTGATCCAAATATCTACATCACCTTGCACACTTTACTAGAGACCTACATCTAGTATATTGTATTAATAATAGCATTGACTCATAGACTGTATTCTCAATTACTCAATTTTTTAAATTAATAAAATAAAACAAGGCTTAAATAAATATCCTAAATGTTTCAATAGAGGTTTATGATCATGTTATTTGAAAGAACTCAGGAAAGCACAATTTCACAATACTGTTACATAAATGCATAGCTCTAATTAATTAGTCTACCTCATTTTGGATTTGTTCTTTTTCATCTTTGTAGGGGGTGATGATGGACTGACTGGGGCAGGTTCTGGCTCTGGGTTCCTGTGTTTCTCAGCTGTTCTGCTGCTTTGTTTTGTAGTCAAACTGAAACACACAGATTTACTAGTTCTATTCCACATTTTTCGAAACATTGCAAATAAACATGATAAAAATCAATAGAACAGTTGTCAGAAATCACTGTAAACGACAAAACTAGTGCACTGTAACAAAAGTCCATGGAAATTACTGCATTGCAATTAAATTCATTAATTTAGGTTTCATGATATCAACTTTCCATTTAGTGCATTTTTCAAACTGAAAACACATACCAACATCAGTCTGCAAACAGAACGGAAAGTCAGAAAGATAATCTGTGAGTAATAATGTTTAATTTTAAAATACGCAGAACTGTCTCAGCTGGGTCAGTTCAGATAGTTCAGGATTCAGATTCTTGTGAGGCATCATATTAATAATATTATAATCTATTCCAATATTAGTTTTTTTAGACCTATTACTAAATTATATAAACAGTACAAATATAAATATGCAATCAACATTTTTATTAAGTAATATTCTTAGTCTTGTCAACTGTACTAAATTATTTTATATAAACAATACAAATTAAAATATCACAAATATACACCTGAACATAATGAGTGAAAACGTGACAAGTAATTACAAAGTTGTGATGACTGACAACAGAATGATGTTCTATGTTTCTGAATGACAGTTACAAGTGCTTTCATTGTGAGAGGCCAGTGTATGATGTGTCCTTGTTTTTCTTAACTGCAGCATGCTCACATATCAGATTTTGAACTCCATTGTTTAGCATATCTCTCATTCAGTGTCAATTTGGCACAATGGTGAACATCATTAACACAAAAATGACACAAAATAAGAATGCATTCAACAGTTATGCCTCAAACCTACAGAACATCAGTCCATTAGTGATCTCAACACTCTACATCCAACCCGATGCTGTAACTCTTCCTTGGTACTTACTTAGTGCTATAAAGCATACTTAAAATTTAAATGTTTGGAATAAGTCAGTATGAACATGTCTGATACTCTATATCAGGGTGACAAAACTGTTATATCTATTAAATAAATATTGTATGATTATTCTTCAGTATTGTGTCTGTTTTTTATATAAACATACTTTGATAATGGGTTGACTTCAGCTTTCAATAATCTACAACATTTTTCATTCCAAATCTTGGTCACTTCATGATTTCATGTTAATTTACAGATACATTTCATCTGTGCAGTGTTTGAAACTGTCATCTTAATACACCACCAATACAGTAGTGGCATCTACGAATAGGTCAGTGTCCATCCATTATCATGCTATGTACAAAGACATTCTTTATTTAATATTTATTTTTAAAGATGATTTCTTCACACCAGATATATATATGTATTTGAAAAAAAAAAAAAAAACTACAATAAATATTTTAAAGTTATTTCGTGCAGTTAAACATGATTCTAGAGTAATTATAATAACATATGATTGTGTGTGTGTAGGTATTCCTTCACTTAAACATTAAATGTAAATGTATTTTCAAAATAATAATAATAGTCATTACTCTATTATGTTTTTAAATTGTTTACAGATAACTGAATGATAATTTTTCTACACTAAGTATAATAATTTATATCAGATTGAAGATATATATACACAAACACACAGCTGCACTGGAAACAAATATTTTCTTCACTATGTCAAGACAAAGGGAGTAAAAACAGCTGTATTTATGCTTCAAAATGTTTGGATTAAAGTTAGTGTTACCTAACTGGGGTTATTTCATTACATAATACTTGTTGAAAACTGATTAAATATTTGAAGAAAGCATAGAATATTCAGTGACTGAAAACATACCAACTTATTTTCTTTCTTAAATGAATTAAGTGGCAGTCATTTTGTTATCTTGGAAAAAGAAAAAGAATACTGATCAAAGTTTCCAGTGACAAACTTTTCAGTAAGTCCTGTTACTTCATTTTTGAAATGTAGATAAATAAATAAATAAATGGCAACAAAGGAAACATTAGGTAAGTCAGGTAAAAATTCATTTTACTTATCAGAGACAAATATGAAATTTGCTTACTGAAGTGAGTGTAAGTTATTTTATGTAAAGGTTGAAATCTGTTAAAGAAATATTTATAAGTAACAAACTACAACAAAAATGAAAAGTTACTTTTTAATAAAACCTGGACCTAGCCTGATACTGGCTTTGACAACTAAAGTTTTATCTGTATTGTACTGTACATTGCACACTTCTAACATTAAATTTTAATGTAGCTAATTTAAACAAGCAGAACATTTACTTACAATTCAGTTTAACCCATATTTAGACATTAGCTGCTGTATGTTAAACCAGTTGTCTGTAACTGACCATACAACTCTTCTGTCCTGTCAATAGAACAATACAAAACTTACACACTGATTTACCTTGCTTCATAAAATAACATTGTCAAGTAAGACTTTATTTTATTATGATTAATATTACTATTGTAATGAAAGAACTGCTGTCATTTACCAAAATATTAATTAAAAAAAGGAAACATAAAAAGTAAGAATTAAGCACCAAGAGGAACAAAATACTAAAAGGCTAAAATTGAAAATAAATCTGTTTTAACTGTTATTTATAAAAAAATGAGTATTAAAAATCATTAACACACTTGAAACTGATGCTTAAAATAAAATTGTATTTATTTAGTTAGTTAGTTTCAATGTACATCGATCTGGTTAATTTACAAAATAAAATCTTATGAACCAAACATTATACAATAAAAACTCAGTCTTTTAAAACATAGATTAGCACTATTTACTAGTGTATTTGTAATATACTAAATTTGTTTCAGTCACATTATAGTTTTATCTGTACACAAGTTATTGAGATAGCATGGCTCCCTCTGTTCTGACTGAAAACATTAGCTGATTTCACAAGTTTGAAATCCGAAAGTGGATGTATAACTATTTCATAGCTGAACATTGTAAAAACAAAAATTCTTAATAAAACAAGGAGTGAATATCTGATGTCATTTGAGGATATAAATTTAAGATTAACCACAGAAATAGAGATGGATTCACTTTTATAAATAATTTACTGAATTTCTCATCAGCTCCATTATCTGTTGTTTAACACTCACTGCACAATTACCTATGTACATCGATATATTACGCTCAAAACAATTACTTATTATAATTCAATGTATCCCATTTTTAGATTATTGCTGTTGTATGTTAAACCAGTTGATGTTACTGATCATATAACTTTTTAGTCCTGCCAACAGAATAACATAAAACATATATATTTTTTCAAATTATTAAAATATGTGCTAACTTTCGTTTAGAAATTAAATAAAATAAATTTAATACAATAAAAAAACATTTTCTTTTCTAAAACAACCACAAGAACAACAAAATCCAAACTCTCAAAAACTCAGAGCGTTATAATTAGAAGAGACAGGATGAAACCTTGGAAGATTTGTTTGTATCAAAATTGTTGTTACATTTAATTTCCAGATACCTATATAGCGAGAAAATCCAAATAGCTATGTAGTTTTTTAGTACAGGGTCATCTAGTTTATGTACACGCATGTGTGATTACAATTTAATTAAGACATAGAAAGTTAAACTACAGGTGTGTGAAACTACAATTACTGTTATTGTTGTTGTTGTTATTAATTCAATTTGTTACTGCTTGTTAAGAAACACTCAAATTAAACATGTTCATAACTCACTGTATTTTGTTGTTGTTCTCTAAGACTACTGAGCAAACAAACACTTGTGTCCATTTTTTGAGGTTTGTAGAATACGGTAATTCATTGTCTCAGTAAACGTGTTTTATCACCCAACCCAGTATAACACCAACTTTAGTTGAGCACCAATGTCAGCATTACAAGGAATTTTGACAGGACATAGAGGCAAGATGTGGTTACTTTCATAAAATCGCCGAGATGACCGTGTTTCACGAGTAAAGATACAATTAGCATATTTGCAGCATCTGAGCCAACAGAAACTACAAAAACAAATACAGTATATAAGTTTTCCTTACGAACAGTAGTGACCCAAATTATTTGCCATCTCCTCGCTCTGTGAATCACCCAGCAATGAGCTACTTTGTTTGCTTTCAGAGTACTCCGTGCAGACACTGTTTATTTATTTATTTATTTATTTATTATTATTATTATTATTATTATTATTATTATTATTATTATTATTATTATTATTATTATTATTATTATTATGATTTTCTGCTACGAATTGTTACCTATGTTCAGAATAAAAGTAACATGACTAACACGCCCGTATCTCAAGAGAAGTTTGTTCTAGGTCACTGGTTTAGCTGAATACATTCTCACTGTAAGTACGCGAAAATGTCAGTCCATTTCCTTAGTGTGTCATGTTTCTGAAAGGTTATTTCAGGTTAAAATCAGAAAGATATTGGGTGGATTATCAACAATGTTGAATAAAATTATAATACTACTGTACTTCAAAAGTAATAATTTAAATTTACTATTACTTCTCCCATGAGTAAGGTTTTTTTCGAATTAAATTAAGTAGGCCTAAGTAAAAAAAAAAAAAAAAAAAATTAAATTGACCTCTAATCTACTGAAACACTTTAAAGTGGAATAAACAAACAGGCACAGTAGTAGGAAGAAAAGTAAATGTGTTATTATAGCGAATGTTAAAATTATATATAAAAAAAACAACAACATTTTACTGAAAATCGTCACAAAAATTAAATGAAGAATAAAAGTAAATAAATAAATAAACAAACTCAAAGAAGTGAATAAAGAAAGAAAGAACGATGTAGAAACTGGACACGGACATATCCCCCCCCCCGAAACTAAAAGTGCACAGGCGGACATATCCACCAGCGGAAATGCACTATAGGATAAATGCTCCACGAATTAAAATAAAAAGTATTTCTAATAATTAGAATAATAATAAAAGGACAACGAGACAAAACATTCTTTCATTGTTTAAAAAAGTGCCTTTCACTTTATTGTCAAAATTGTGGGATTTATGCAACTGTTTATTAGGTCAAGTAAATTGGGTGTGACGAGCTTTAATGAATGAATAACTTTAAAAATAACCCACATAATTAGTATGACACGTGACATAGCATAGCTTGGAAAATATGAAATCATATTTCACTCGACACTGACAACACTGATTTCGATGTAAGATTTAAATTAATTGATTATACGAATGCAGTGAGAAATAAACCTGAATGAATGGATGATTGTACCCTTTCCTTTATGGCTGGTATCTGGACTCAGCTTTTGATGCGTTTTAAACAGCCAGAAACTAATCGCTTCATTAACTAGGTTTAATATATTTAAAAAATAATAATAATAATAATAAATAATAACAAAAAAATTAAAAAAAAATAAAAATTAAAAAATTGGGATGTATATTTTAATTCAATCCTTAACAAGGTAGTCTTGGAATAAATCATCGAGCTGGCAATAATGCTTTCAATATAGGAATTTTTTCTGAAATGCACAGATTCCTTTGAACTACAAAACAAATTATAGAAAATAATTGTTTATCTAAAGGACCTACCTGATGTGTGTTTAGTCACGTTCTTTCTGTATCTTTAGTTTTTGTTTGCGCTGTTGAGATATATCTCTTTTTCTCTCTGTTGTGCATATACTTTTGTTGTTACATCTAAACCAACGTCCAATAATGTAAAATGTACATAACATAACTGACCTTCCTAATGTTAAGAATACCAGTCTCTCACACCGGATAATGTTATTAAATGTTTCCTACGTTCTCTGAACGATAGTACAATGAACACATAACACAGTGTATTGTGTGTGTGTCTGTCTGTTTGTGTATGTACTTTTGTATGACATTGTCACTACATTCTTATTAATATATGTGAGTTTGTGGATATATAGATAGATAGATAGATAGATAGATAGATAGATAGATAGATAGATAGATACATTCAGAGATAGATTGAGAGATAGATAGAAAGATAGTGACAATTTATAAGATCATGAAGACTCCTTGATTGATTCAGTATAGTCATGGTACAACCGAAATGACTGGTGTAATAAAATTATTTGTACCAGTCGTACAGAGACCTTGTATTACATTTTCATTTTTACTCGATGATATAAATTAATTACAATTCATATCCTCAGAGAATGCAAAGAGAGGTATCAAGGACTTATAAAAACAAGAAAATATAAGGGAAATAAGTCAAAACTAATAATTAAAGTAGGTGTATTTTCTGTAATAATTAACTAATTAACTTTCCAACTTCGCGCAATAACAGTATTTTTCTCCATCAAGCATACATTCTCTATAACACATTGGATAAAGAGCTACTGGAAACTAAATATTTTTTATAAAATAAATCAGATGGCCATTTTTATGATTTTAATATCGCAAATAATTCGAGATTCGAGACACAGTTATCGATGATAAATACCATTAAACCATTTGAGACATTTTTTTTCTATGATTCTTAAGTAAGATGTAAGTAATTTAAGAAGAATAAGCTAATGTAATTCATCCTCAAACACAAGTCATGTAACAGGAATTTTTGTCCGCCATGACACTTTAGCGATACAACGCCGAGATGACCGTGTTTCACGAGGTAAAGAATGCAATGAGCATATTTGCAGCCTCTTGATAAAATTTCATACAATAAGGTAAACATACGAATTGTATACTGTGAAATAAATAAAGAACCAACAGAAACTACAAAAAACAATATAGTATAAGTTTTCCTTACAAGCAGAAGTGACACAACTTTTTCGCCATCTCCTCGCTCTGTTAATCACTAAGAATGAGCTACTTTGTTTAGCTTTCAGAGTACTCCGTGCCGACACTGTTTGTTTATTTATTTATTTACTATTATTACACTGTTTGTTTATTTTATTTATTTATTATTATTATTATTATTTTATTTTTTTTGATACAATTGTTTTACCTACATTCAGAATATATTTCACGTGACTAACAGATCTATCTCTCAAGTTTCATCTTCTTTATGTACTTTATTCTAAAAAGCAGTTTGTTCTAGGTCACTGGTTTAGCTGAATGCATTATCACTGAGAGCTGGTTAAAATGTCAGTCAGTTTTGTGAGTCTGTCATGTTTCTGAAAGATGATTTCAGGTTAAAGTCAAAAACATAATGGGTGGGTTATCAACAATGTTGAATAAAATTATAATACTGCTGTACCTCAAAAGTAAAACTGATATGAATTAAATATTTTAAATTTACTTTTAATTCTCTCGTGTGTAAGGGTTTTTGAATTAAATTAAGTAGACGTAAGTACAAAAAAAAAAAAAAAAAAGAAAACAAAATGGCGTGTAATCTTACTGAAACACTTTTAAGTGGAATAAACAAACGGGCACAGTAGCAGGAAGAAAAGTAAATGTGTTATTATAGTAAATGTGTGTCTCTGTGTATATATATATATATATATATATATATATATATATATGTAGACACACACACATATATAGCTGTCGTATTTTTTACACTGAATTCACTGAAAAAGTTATACATTCACTCTGTGTTTGAAATAAATTCACAACTATTGTGAATAAATATTTTTATTTTACACTAGTTTACTTTCTTTCCATTGGTTATTAATAAAGACAAGAAACACTTGATTCAAAAGTTAAAAAGATTTTTTATTCACAGAAATCATGATTATTAACTGATTTATAACAGATTTATTTTAAAAATGCTTAACAAACAAATCGAAAATATTTTACAAATTATTAAAAGGATAATGAGCAAACAGTTTGGAATGATTTTTCATTTTCAGTGTTCAATCATGCCTGTACTGGGCACCCTATTCGAGTAAATTTAGAAGTTAATTTCACTGATAATTAATTGCAAAAATTTAAATTAAAATTAATCATAATTAAACATAATTATTATTAATAAGCAAATATGAAATAATAATTATAATAACAAATTTAATTTAAGATGTAGAATAATTATTACCTATGTGAAAATGTAAAATGATATTAAGAATAACAAATTACGTTTAATTTAAAATACATGTATGTGAAATAATTGTTAAATCGTAATTATTTTCAATACGAAAATGTAAAATAATAATTATCATAACAAATTAGGAATAAGCTGAACACTCACAATGACTGTTTTATGGCTAAACACAAAGCCTGGATTTCATCTAGTTTTATCACAGTTCAGTTTTTTCCCTTTCGTGGTTTAATAATGTGTTATGAATCTGCTAATGTAAAATATAACAAATTGTGAATGATCAATTAATTGAAAAAAAGACAAATAAAAATGTATTACAATGTTCTTCATTTTCAGAACATTTTAGCAACAGCAGTATGTAAGTGCATGTATGTATGTATGTATGTATGTATGTATGTATGTATGTATGTATGTTTGTAGTCCATATACTTGTATGTGTGTGTGTTTTTGAGCATATACAGAAAAGATGAACACAATACAAGTCATTAAAATAATTTAAGTGGGATTTTGTATACATACTGCAAATATAAAGAAATGAGAAAGAGTTGTGTTAACATATTCGAAAACTGGTTTAATAACAGGTGTAAAGTTATTCTTCAAAATTAAATTATATATATATATATGGTGGGTTTCAAGAACTTCAGCTTCGCCTAACCATTAATGTTAATTATTTGTTTGTCTTCACGTTTCAATTTTTCTGTCAATTATTTTCTGAAATGATCCAGACTGATTTTGTACATTCTTCAAGGTCTGAACAACCTGTAAATAAAAAAGGGAAGAAATAGTAGCAGGTTATTTTGTGTATGACATTTACGTAGATATTTAAGTATATTATAACTGTTAGTTACTGGCAAATGATTGCAGTGTGATATCGCCCTTCATTTGTACAGTAAGTAACAACTTTTATTTATTAATGTATTATTTTTTTAATTCTAATTTCTTATTTTTGTTTTGTTTTTATTTTTGTCTTGATTTTCTTTTTAAATTGATTGATTTATTTAATTAATTAGAGAGAGATAGAGATACACAAAGAGGTACAGATATATATAGCTTTGTTTTGTTCTGTTTTGTTTTTGTTTAAGTTTTTTTTTGACGGAGGAACTATTCTTATTCATATTTAAATTGTAATTAATATTAGATGTTTGGGGGGTTAGGTGTTTTTTGGAGAGCTGTTAAGGGAGATCACTCACCTGTTTAATGGTTGGCTGCTGTTGTTTAACACACACATCAACATATCATGAGGTCTTTGTTCATACTAATGTGTGTTTGTTCACCAACACTCACAATTCACCAGCTCTATCACCTGACACACACACACACACATCACATATCACAGGTGGCTTGAATTCACACAACACTCAAAGGACACACACACACACACACACGGCATGAATTCACACACACAAACTTGAATTCACACACACACACACACACACACACAAACAACACACACACACAAACACACACACAAACAAACAAACACACACACAAACAAACACACACACAAAACACACAAAAACAACAAATTGTATCAAATTACCTCTTCCTCCTTCCAAACACATCCACACTCAAACACATAAACACACACAAACACAAACACACACACACACTCAAGCACACAAACATATACACAAACAAATCACATCAAACTACACCTTCCTCTGTGGCGATCTCTTCAAACAGGTCTTAACACACACACACACACACAAACACACACACACACACACACACACACACAAACACACACATACCCACACACAACCACACACACAAAAACACACACACGCACACACAAACACACACACACAAACACAAACACAAACACACACACACAACACACACACACACACACAAACACACACACACGCACACACAACCACACACACACACACACACACAAACACAAACACACACACACGCACACACAAAAATCACATCAAACTACCTCTTCCTCGGTGACGATATCTTCAAATGGGTCTTCACAGACAAACAGCTCCCACATTACAAGTCCAAACGAGTAAACATCGGCTGCCGTTGTGATCACTGCGTCATCCTCGAGTACAGTGGGGTTCTGCAGTATTTCTGGAGCTGTCCAGCGAATGTTGGCTGGACATGCACTGTAGTTACGACGACCTGTACAGTTACCTGTGTCTTTGTACAGTCCATTTAGTAACTATTCTAAAACTTAATAGCTGTTGAAATTAAATTTTATGTTTCTTTTTTTTTTTTTTTTAAATGAATATTTTAAGATTATATACATACGTACATACACACACACATATGTTCTACATCCATGTTTTCCATAAAGAAATGGAAACAGACATATATATATACACATACACACAGACACACACACATACACACATGCACACACATACATATAAACATATACACACCTACTTAAACATAAATGGACAGTCACACACACATATATATATATACACACACACACTCACATATACACATACACATGTTTACAAAAACTATACATACATTAACATATGCCGTTATACTCTCATATTTATACATACAAACATTAATGTTCAAATATGTACCCTTATTGAATTATATTAATAAACTACTAGAACACATTAACAACAGAAAATCTTAAATGGTTTTATATCAGTCTACACCTTTGCTAATGGGAGATAACTCTGCCAAGAAAAAACACATAATATTGTCTACCATAGTTCTTAAAAGGCATTATGGGTAAAGTATAAAAATATATTTTCTTTATTTAATTTTCTAATTATTTATTTATTTATTTATTATCATTATCAGTACTTTATATAAATAATCATTATATGTATAATATTTTTATATTAAATCTCTCATTTTTGCATTAAAATATTCACATAAAGATTCACCAATACCAAGTTAAAAGTTTATTTTCCTTTTGAAATAAAATCTTGGTCTTCTACATCCATGTTTTTCTCACAGAAATGGGAACAGACTGATACAAATTCAATAATTTCTATTTATTGTTCAGTTACTGGCTCTTGTTCATAACAATAATGTCTGCCATTTTTGTTACAAGGAATTGTGGGTAAAACTCACAGCAGCAGTCTTCCTTTGTACAGTTCTGTCTTAGTGGCTGTATCATTTTTGTCAATCCAAAATCAGCAACCTGAAATTTTATAAAAATTAAAATTTATTTATAATTCACCAAATTTGTCTTTAAGAATCTGAAGCATAGCCTACAAGAACCTTGTTTGAAACAAATCTCTTAAGAAAATAATAATAAATTTTATTTTTAAAAAAAAAAATAATTCTGCTGACACTGTCAGAACAGTCAGAGATTGTGTTCATGATAACCATGAATTAAAAAACTCTTTTAGAGCAGAAAAACAAAATATTAATTATTCCTGGTGCTAGACATAAATTTTTAATGTTCTGCAGACGTACAATTTTGAGTCGATGCGGCCATATTAGCTTGAAGTCTCTCATTTTAAGAAGATCTTTTATGCAGCTGCCATTCACAAATTCAGTGATGATACACGGATGTCTGCGATCAATGCACAGTCCCAGCACCTCAACGATGTTTTTATGACGTTGGCGACTAAAAGAGAAAACAAATCTAAGTTAATTGTATGAAGCAAGGGAAAGAATCTTTTGAAAGTGAATATTAATTCCTTTCATATGGAAGTTATTATGTAGTTGTACTCTCTCTCTCTCGCTCTCTCTCTCTCTGTCCCTTTTTTTTTTCTCTCACCTGATAAACCAAACTTCTTTCTTCATCAGCTCTATGATGTCATCAGTCACCTGGTTGTCATGGATATTAATTGTTAATCGTTTCAGTGCCACAGTCATGTCGTGCCATTCTGCTACATGAGTGTCTCCAAAACTGCTACCTCCGAGTCTGAATCATGACACATATGACATCATAAAGATATGTGTGACATCATAAAGATATGTTTTTCATTCTTAAGGAATGTACTATGTAAAATACCTCACATGATTTCAAGTTGAAAATGGTGCAAAAGCTGATCAAAATTTGATTGAGAGAAAATCTTTACTAATCCACAACTTTAATCAAAAAATGTTTCCTTAAATATCTAATTAATAAATATAAATAAAATATATATATGTATGTAAAAAAATAATTAAAAGGAAAAGAAATAAAAATACGAATCCTATATGTGCATTTGTAAATTCGCCATGGCAGTCAGCTCACCTCTGTCTCATTTTAATCGTGTCAATAGACATAACAGCATTCTCTAAAACAGGCAGCTGACTTTTCTTGGACACTTTCCATCCTGGTTCATAATCCCGGTACCTAACAGACATCAGTGATGGGGCTGTTAGGCGTCTGTCATAAATGTCATCATTGGGGGAATGGTGTGAAAACCCTCTCATTTTTCCAGTAACTGAAACAGCAAATATGTGACTTCTTAAACACTTTATACATATATATATATAATGATGTCGCAACTATAGAAAAATGTTGGTGATCGCGTATTTTTAAATTGCATTCTATTTTTTAATCTACTTTATTATTAATTAAGATTGGAAGCTACAAAACCAAAATTAAAGGTAAAACTCAGAACTATACAGATAACATACAGAGTAGTTCTTCGTATCACCTAAGGTACATTTGTTAAACGTTATTATTAATAAAGATTGGAAGCCAAAAATAATTACAAAATGTAACTCAGAAGAATACAGACTCTATTTAGAACAGTTCTTTATGTCACTAAATGAATATTTTAAATGCATTAATTAATTACTGATTACATGGCAGTCTCATTAGTATATTTAAAAAAATAATAATAATAATAATTTGCTGCTACAGTCATGCTTGTTATCTGACAAACTCTAAATTTATATTATAAAACGTCTAACCTAAAATTTCAGAATATATTGTATGTTTTACATTTCTAACAACAGATATCTCTGCAACAATTGATATAAATTTCAAAAACAAATTTTGTACAATCATATTTCTACTTACATTTTTTTATTCTTCACATCACATAATTTACACATTTTAAAATACAAAGCTCAATATCTTCCATTATTTTTACTTTGAAGAAAGCAGAAAAATTCCTAACAGACTGAGGATATGGAAAATTGTCTAGTTATTTCCTGATCAGTTATATAGGTTAAGTATGTAAAGTAAAATATAAAAATGCATAAATCACTGATAACATTCAAGCATCAACTTATATGTGGGTTCTTACATTTCTGTGAATCAAACAATGCTAGATATCAGTTCAAGGCTAATGCTTCTCCAAGGCCTAAGTATTTACAAAGGTGGGCAACTTAAATTACAAACAGAGCATAAAAATAAACAACCTGAACTAAACAATATATATCAGGTGTCCATGGTGATATTATTATTATTATTATTATTATTATTATTACTGCTACTACTACCACTACTACTGTAGCAACAGCAGTAGTAGAAACAGTATAGTAGTAAGAATAGCAGTAATACTGTTAATACTGATAGTAGTTGTTGTTGCTCTTGTTGCAGCTGTAAAAGCATGAATACTGCAGCAGCAACATTAATTGTAGTAGTATTACCATTATTATTAGTAGTAGTAGTAGCAGTAGTAATGTAGTAGTAGTAGTAATAGAAGTGGTAGTATATTTATTATGATTATTAATATTACTATTATTTTTTTTCTTTTTATTTATTATTATTATTATTATTATTATTATTATTATTATTATTATTATTATTATGATTATTATTATTACTATTATTATTATTATACATTTACCTGAATTATTGACAGTCAAACAGCCATTTGGACAACAGCACAGGTGATGAAGTTCTGCTGTCTATAAACAAATAAACAAATATATTTGAAAAATGCATCCAGTAAAATAATAAATTAAAAATATAATGAATACAGCAACAAAGCATGAAGAAATAGACAGAAAATTATTATATTTTTAACAAAGCTTGCATCTGAAGCAAAAAAAAAAATGGAGAAAAAGAAAAAATGTCTTTTAGTTTATACTACCTAATGAATGCACATTTTTAAAATCCCATATTTTGAAATTACTAACCTTACAAAGACTGCCAAAAATGTCCTGTTTTTACTAACCTTACAAAGACTGCCAAAATTTACAATTATTATTTTTGATGTTTAATATTAACACTGCACCTATTTTTAAAATACTTTATATGAACTTCCCAAATTTTACATTTAAAATTACATACCACATTTCCAACACCAGAATCTTCAATAATTTTAAACAAACCATCATCAGGTTCTTTTCTCGTTGCATCACAAATTAACTTAATTATTGTTTTCCTTTGTTGCACTGATCTAAAAAAAAAAAGAAAAACATTATTTAAATAAATATATAAATAAATTAAATGTTATCAGTCATTTTTGTTTAAATGTTACTTTTGATGGTTGTGTGTGTGTGTATGTGTGAGTGTCACCAATGTTTATAAATATTAAATTTTGTAAATTATATACCCTGAAAATAAAAGTATGTTGTTATGCTTATAAATATAAGACCAGTATCTATCAGATGGAATAAAACTGTGTTTTATATATATTTATAAATCAAACATGTACACATTAAAAATTCATTCTTATTATTTAAAAATGTTATGTGCAAGTATTTATATACATTAAAAGCAAATTATTTTTATTTACAAATATTAAATTAGCATATATAGCAATCTGAAAGACCATAAATTCAAATATTCACAAATATAAGATCATTTTTACCTGTATATTCAGTAACAGTAAATTATAATAATTAATTTATGAATATAGTGAATAAATGTTTCTTAATTCAAATACAACTGAAACATTATTTTATTTAGAAATATGAGATTTACATCTACATATATCAAGCAAAAACATATTTCAATATCTGTTATAATGAAATATGTACAGATCTGTATGCAACAAAAATAATTAATTCTGATTATAAATACTGAATTGTTTATAAAATTCATAATTTTATTTTTGTTTTTAATATTATGAACAGAAAATGTGTCTGTACCTGTATTCAGTAAAAACAAATACTTTTTTCATTGTACATAATAATGAAATTTGTACATGCTTATAAATCTAATGAAAATAAATTCAAATATTTATCTACATGCAATCTGCATGTACCTATCAGCATTAAGAACAAATTTGTTTATTTAAAAATTTCAGCTTTTTGCTACCTGTAATCTTCAAAACAAATACATTTAGATATATAAATTAAAATTTTAACAAACTTTCAATAAAACCATTCTCTTTTATTCTTATTCTTCTTCTTATTATTATTGTTTTTATTATTATTGTTATTATTATTATTACTAAAGTAGCAGTAATAGCATGATTATTATTTCTTATTTTTTGTTATCATGATCATCATCATTACTGATCTTATTATAATTTCTAAATGTAACTGTACATACATGAATAAAAACAAATTCTTATATGCATAAAACCTAAAATAAAATTGAAGAAACGTTGCTGTATATTTCCAATTACTAAATACAAATAATGATCCACTGATAAATATGAAGTGTGTAAGTACTTGTCTCCAGTAAAGACCAGTGCTGAGTTGGTGTGGTTGTTCCTGATATCTCAGATGACTCGGAACTTGGCGTAGTTCTGCAAATCAAGAGTAAAATATTGTT
>CM022674.1:15691299-15713799 GCA_012295275.1 Chrysomallon squamiferum
TGATCAGACCAGTCAAAGTAAATTGTAATTATTATCTCTTAAACTGCGGGTAGAATAGTGAGACATCTGATCATCATGCTAAGTAGTAGGTTATTTTCATTTACTTGCATATTCAAATACATCTTAGGGTTTGGTATTTTACATTGAGCGATAAACATATTTAATATCCCCCCGTATGTTTACTTATGTGGTGAGAGTAATTTTGTTTCATGAAACTAATAACTATTATTAGATCATACAATACATACATTCTTTAAATCTAAACTGGTGTTGTGTTTCTAATGATTTAACATTGGCTAAATATAAATTTATATATGCCCTTGTTCCCTTAATACCGTCACTGCCGAGCCAAAGCGGGTAGCTATCTACCTGATACAGGGAGGTCTGTATGTATAGTTAGTGGTAATCTGGGGGATCAGTGTTACGGCTGTTTCGGGATTCTAATTTGGTTACGTGACGACTGTGTTAATTACGGTCGCATGCGACTGCATTAGACGCCCCGTAACAGTGTTACATACCAGCGAATCTGGTAACTCTACTAATGTACAAGTAAATTGTGGAATGATTTAACAAAAAACCCAGACATAGTTTATTATGTTAATTTCCTCCAACAAGGTAATAAGTAAATTATTCATGTATATTCTTACATTTTCCTGCATTTTTCACATGGACATATTTCTGTTCTTTGTATGTTTTAGTTTATAGTATCTAGGGTTGGTCTATCTTAAATGTAATGTTTGGTTTGTGTCAGTATGTGCGAATGCTGAGGCGAAACAGTAGCACAGAAAATATCGCGGTCGTCCACCGAATTTTGACAGTGTTCAAGGTAAAGTTTTGGACGTTTAAAGTATTATTCACGCAACGAATGTATTGAAAATTATGTATGTTCTGACATTTTTTCATTGTTCAGGTCAATGCATTTTCTAATCAGGAAGTCTCTAAACATCGTGAAGGCAAGTAACAGCAGTGAACAGTACCTGGGTTTGAATGAAATCACTAAACATATGAAAACAAATAACAATAGTGAACAGCACCTGGGTTTAAGTGACGTCCCTAAAACGATTAAGGCCAGAAACAACAGTGAACAGTACCTGGGTTTGAGTGAATTCACTAAACACATCATGATAACAAGTAACTATAGTCAACAGTACCTGGGTTTGAGTGAAATCACTAAACATATCATGATAACAAGGAACTATAGTCAACAGTACCTGGGTTTAAGTGAAGTCACTAAAGCTATGAAGGCCAGTAACAACAGTGAACAGTACCTGGGTTTAAGTGAAGTCACTAAAGCTATGAAGGCCAGTAACAACAGTGAACAGTACGTGGGTATGAGTGAAGTCAGCAAAATATCACGAAGGCAAGTAACAACAGTGAACAGTACGTGGGTATGAGTGAAGTCAGCAAACATATCATGAAGGCAAGTAACAACAGTGAACAGTACATGGGTTTGAGTGAAGTCACTAAACATATCATGAAGGCAAGTAACAACAGTGAACAGTACGTGGGTTTGAGTGAAGTCAGCAAACATATCATGAAAGCAAATTTATACAAAACTGAAGAGAACCTGGTTTGACCGAAGTCTTAGTAGTATCAGACTGTAGAAATGTTAGACAACAAAGAAACGAACCAAATAACATTACATGACATGAAAACTGCTAGAACTTGATGGACCATCATACAGGCTTAATTCGTCTGTTGCACAAAAGAACGGAAAATGGATTCTTGTTTTTGTGTGAAGTTGATAGTTTGGAAATTAAGAATTGTGAAATGAAACCTGTAAATGACATAAACGTAACAGATTTACAAACATGCAGATCATTGTTATCATTTGACGACAAGAGTATAATAAACAGTGTATCATTAAAGATATTACGTTTTAGTATGAAAAAATTGAGTGAGAGACAAAGAGAACACTTCATTGATTACCATCCAATAGCGATGCAAACATTGGTATATTTTGTTAGCACTCACATTGACTGTATAACTGTCATAAACCACATTCTTCTACATGATAGCTGCCTGAATTGCAGCCTCATCAATGTATTCAGGTCTGTTAAAAAAAAAAAAAAAACATCTGAGAAATCAACATATTCATATAGTAGATTGTGATTGGTTTGGTCAGAAGATTTTAGTTAATGGTGACAGAGATCAACCAGACGGACTTTTGTTAATTACTCTGAAATGCCAGACAGATTGATAGAAGTAACTGTGGGGTACATGTTTGTGCTATAGCAAAAGCTATTTTAACTAATAAGTGTATTCCTAAAAATCCAAACTTTTTGTTATACAGAGAAGAAACTGTTAAAAAAATACATGAAAAAAAAAAAAAAAAAAAAAAAAAAAGTCAGTTCCATGATGCTATTTATAGACTTCAGTTTTAGTTCTGTTTTCAAAGTCTGGTAATAAAACTCAGCTGCCTGAAATAAAGATAATATTTCAATTTCAAAATAAAATTACTAAAACAGGTAGTCACAGAATAATAAGAAAAACAAGTAGAAAAAAAACAACATTCTGGCTTTTTCCTAAGACACTATATATTTTGTTAAATTTCCTAACTTACTACAATCAACCATGAACCATTCTGCAAGGATGAAGCTAAAAAATTCTTATCACTGGACTAATATTAAATTATTGAAAAAAGGTTCAGTGTGTTTAGCTGCTGTTTTACTTATTTAAAAAAGATCACTTCCTTTCCTGACAAAGTGTGAAGACTTTCACTAAAATAAAATGTATAAAATCCCCAGAAAAAAAAATATGAGCGAAATATTCAAAGAAAGAAAACACACACATGCGTATGCTCTCAAGAAACGCACACACACGCAAACATTCACATTTCAACAGTGCTATTATGATTAATCCACATATTTCATCTAACAGGTTCTTAGAACAAACCTCTGCATTAACTTTTATTCAGAATTAATTATAGAGATGTAAAATTACTACACTGTCTGTTTAATCAATCTTCTAACATGCTTACACTGTTTTGTTAAAATATCTAAATAAAACTTGACTGAATAAACCATTAAAAGGTGGTCATATCTTTAGTCTAGAAAGCGTTTTTTTCTTTGCACAGTCAGTGCATGACATCACAATAAAGGCGATAATATTCGTAAAGAACATAATTATATTTCTGATATCATAATTTATTATTAACAAAGGTCAGTGATTTCATTTTTTAAATTAAATAATCATTTGGTTCCACAAAAAATGTGCTTAAACTATATTTTTACAACAGTATAATACCAGCTTAAAATATTTATTGTCAGCAAAGTGTGGTTTCTCTTAACAAATTAAAACAATATCTCGAAATTACATTAAGCATATTTATGTACTTTGTTGTTATCATCAAAAAAATAAATTTGAAAACCTAATATCCAGTTCCTGCTTCTAAGAAGATTACTTTGTAGTATTGTTTTTCAGTAACCAGGTTTTTACTTTTTTACTGCTCCACATTTTAACTGAGAAAACATCAATGGTGGTCAGAACGGGTGACAGAGGTGGCTCACAAACATGCTTTTTCTTCCGTAATCAATAATAATAATAATAATAATAATAATAATAATAATAATAATAATAGTGATAATAATAGTAATAATGATAAGATTAATATCTATAATAACAACATCAATAACAATAATAATAACAATAATAATCCTAGAATTCCTATATCAGATTTAATTTAAAAATTGGGGTTTTTTTTTCTGGTATGTTGAAATCTCTCTATACATAAATCACCATACATTTAAAAAGAAATTCCAAAACAATTTAACGTAAAAGTCTTTCTTATTCTTGGATGATATATGGCAGAACAAAAATGTAAAGAATATATCAAAAAAAAAAAAAAAAAAAAAAAAAAAAAAACAGTTGCCAGAATTTAATGGACAAATATAAATATTGAAATTATATGTTAAACTATTTTGTTGTTTTATACTTTCAGTTGACATTACCTTAGCTTACCCATTCCTTCATCTGCCAGAGTTTGAAATTATAGAGATGGTTGACAGCAGGGCCTCAAGATACATTTTGAAACGCTATACAAGACCCCTTTTAGGCCTCGAGACATAACAGATATAACACAATGAAACAAGCATACGCAGATCAAAGTACCGACTGGACCACACCCTCATAGGCCCTGGCTGGCAACAACGTGATTGTGACCAAACAGAAGTACCAGGATTTCAGATGCTGTATACACAAAATATGATATCTATCTCCAGTAGATGCAGTACTGCTCTTTTTATCAAAAAGTAATCTTGCAAATATATAAAAAGTTATAATGTCTGAATGAACTTGTAGTTACGTCAGCAAAATATGAAATCATTTGATTAACCGGTTGGTTTTAATACCACGTTTCTGACGATCACTGTGTAATTCATAACACAGACAATGGAAGTATTGAACAATTTGATGACACCTACACTTTAGAACTACATAATATTTCTCTTAAAAGAAAAAGTATGGACACCAAGAAAAAGAAGATAATTATGGCAATATACTTTGCAATTTGTGTAAATATACTAGTTTACATATTCTAAACAGCTATGTTGGAGAATACAGAAATTTAGGTACATTTACCTGTAAAAACTCTAGTTTTGTGGATTACTGTAAAATCTAAACAGAACGTAAATATGTTAATGAAAAATATATTGATTTACAAATTTTTGAGAAACCAGAAAGTGGGACAATAGTAAAACAAGATGATTTCTGTAATAATATTTATATTAATACAGTGCATGAACTAAACTATCAGTTAAATAATAACGAGTTTAATAATATAGATGTCATATTTAATAATGAATTATTTGATAAACTCACTAATTTGTTTGTTTATCCCAAAGATAAGAAAGCCCTACAGGAGATTGATCATAACTTATTCTGCCAGCACTTGCTCCACTGATTACTCCATTTAAAAAAAAAAAAAAATACTGACCTACACAGAATAGGAAACAATTGTTAATTTTTTTCTATTTTACACCTTTCCCACCTTAAAATGTTTGCCATTATTCGCAATGCAAAAACATTTAATACTAATTTAAATTATAGAATACATTGTGTGATCTCTCTCTCTCTCTCTCTCTCTCTCTCTCTCTCTCTCTCTCTCTCTCTCTCTCTCTCTCTCTCTCTCTCTCTCTCTCTCTCTCTCTCTCTCTCTCTCTCTCTCTCTCTCTCTCCCTCAGTAGTAACCGAGCCAAAAGTACCCGAGTTTGAGCGAAGTCAGAGAAAAAGAACAGAGGCTGGTAGGATATGAGAATTACTATACTGACCACAACCTGTCCTTCATGATGTCTGATACTGCATCAGCTGTTACATTCAAGTGATAGGGCACATACTGCTCTGTCTCACTGACAGGATCAGAACTAAATGTTAACAAAACTTATTCTCATTAATGTGGAGATATTTAGGGGAATTTAATACCTGAGTTTCGGCTATAACAGTGGGAAAATCTATGTTGTTTGGATGATCACCAGACTGGATATTTCAAGATATTCCTGCGGATAATTTATTATGATATAATCTTTACGAACAAATGAATATACTTAAACACTGTACATAACAACGTTAGCTAACAAACTACATGAAATGTGAAATAATTATTTGATGTGGTTAACATACATATATTTATGTTGTCTACTAATAAACCAACCAAATAACAGTTATTGCAGTGGGTATTAATAACAATTATCACCTTTGTTTTCGTTCCTGGTATTATAATTTATTGTTGATGTCCCTTTTATTATTATTATTATTATTATTATATAGTATTATTATACAATATTATCTTTAGTTACCTAAATATCTTTATGACAGTATTATTTTTTTTTTATCACAGTGGATTAAAGTAGGCCAAATTAAGAAGTAACTAAACAGATTTCGGGGAATATAAACGAAGCAAACGACCAATATAATTCTTGCGATCAACGTCAGGGTAACATATTTTGACAGCTACTAGGCTTGCACAGCGCGCGCACCTGAGCACACGATCGATAGCTTTTCCTCGCATCCACAAAGCATGGCCGCTTTTAAATGAAACAGGTAATTGTTAATACTGTATTTTAAAATTCAAAAGAAACAGTTTCTATTTCTACAAAAACAGTTTTTCAAAGTTGGATCTAGTGCTTTGAATCTTGTTAAGAGTCAATTTAGACCACCTAAGTTGTCAAGTTCGTACTCTTAGGGATTTGGTTTCTGGCAACTCTAGCAGGGATCTTACCATCTATAGAAGCCGCCAACGGCAGCTTTGGCAAGTGTGGACCATTGCAGATTCCTTCCGTACAAACTGGGTGACGGGTTTGCAGTGTTTTTTGTTATTCTCACGTGTTTCGCTCTGTTTATCTGTTTCATATGCACCCTGGATACCATGCTGTTGCCGTCGACGTCGTCGGTGGCAAACAACGGAGTGAATCAGACGGCACATTTGAAATACAACGAACAGACGTTTTCCTAAGATCGTTGTCGATTGTTAATGTGTGTGTTTACCATCTGTGCTTGCAGCAACCATCTTCCGTACATTGTAAGTAGTTTTATTATTCTATTTAAATTTTGTCTTCAATAACTCCAGCTTTGAAATGTTAACATCTGTGTTAAATTAGAAAATAAATTATATTTATAAATATGTCCATGTATTTACATATTATTTATGTTTGTAACTGTATATATGCATGTATGTATTTTATGATTTGAATATTTTCTGTCTTATGTACATCTGATTAGACTCTGCACATAGACAATATTCGGTTACGCACTGGCTCAGGAAACAAAGTCCGGTCACGACCTCACAAACTCCGTCAGATGCCGCTGAGGAAACTTGAACGTATGACACCCATTCGCCCGTACTCGGAAGGCGCATGATGTTACCGTTCCGCTATCGAGACAACAACAAAAACACACACACACAAACAAAATGATTGTTCACGTATCCCAGTATGTATGCATGTTTCCATGCATGTATGTATGGATGGATGGATATGTTTGCATCTCTTTCTAAATGAATGGTTATACATATTATGTGTATGTTGATGGTGAATATTATATTAGTTTATTGTTATCATTATCATCATCACCATCGTCATCGGTAATATCATCGAGCTAAAAGTAGACAACAACAACAACAACATCAATACTACTACTACTACTACTACTACTAATAATAATAATAATAATACAAATAATAATACAAACAACAACAACAACGACGACGACAACACTATATGTTAAAAGCCTACAGTAATTACATATAAATATTTCACTTTTTCATGTTATGACTACTTTCTATGTTGTGACGTCATTGTAACATATCTGCGCTATCTCAGTACACAGCCACGCGTACGCGCAGCTGTCGTTATGTAGATGAGCAGTGGAGTGTGTTTACTGAACATATTTAGTTTATTGTCATACAAGTAACTGAACACTTAGAAATAACAAAATAATCAGAATAAATTAGTATTTTAACAAACACATTTGTGATAAATATGTAGAGAGAAAGAGAGAAACTGTATTAGATCCACTCTATCTACAACATAAACATGGAGACCAAGCAATTGACTTCAGAGTAAGTGAATATTAATTAATTAATCTATATTGATTTTTCATCGTTATTTATGCTGAGATAGTTTAACGAAATCGTATGATCATTTCACTACCTGGGTTGTTTTCCGTTAAAGCCAGCCGGAAAAGAATCCATATCTATATCTATATATCTATACCTGATGTTTACTTAGGGTCTTAAGTTCAATATAGTCATCAGACAATTAATTGATTAATAATTTGTTCATTTATCAGCACTGGGGAATACCTTTAAGCAGGCGGTTTCGATCTCTGAAACTTTGGTTCGTTTTACGAACCTACGGCGTTGAAGGGCTTCAGCATTGTATAAGGGAGGTAAGTCTCACAGTCATATTTGGTGACATAGCAGAGTTCTCGTTCTTGACGAAACGAATCGCGTAAGTAACATGAACATTATCAAATAGTAATGATGAACCAAAAATAATAACACAGTAATAAGAAAAATTATGATTAATGAAACAAATTAACTTATAAATCGGGTAAATTATATTATATTTGTCTTTAAATCTTTAATAATATCAAAACTGAGTTTAGGAAAAATAATTCACAACTTGGATAGTTTTTCCTTTTTATATTTTTCATAACTTTCTTGTTCGTCATTTGGTGTTTTAAATTGTGTAGTACTACATCAAATGGGACATGTGGGCTCCATTTCAATAAAATATGTAATTAATTAATTCTGGCCGAACACATATGATTTATATTTAAATATGTACAAGTGAATGTTGTGTATATTAAGTACTGACAAGTAATATAAAGTAGTTTCAGTTATTTCCATTTATTTATCCGTATTTTTATCTGTATTATTATTACTTTTCTGAAGCCTTGTTTAAAATATTAATACTCTGTGTTAAAAATTCATTGACTATCTTCACAATATCAATACTAATCATGAAAAGCTCCAGGTCTGGCTGACAGGCTAGGTCAAAATTAAATGTAAATGAGGCAGTATTGATTTTTCATTTTATTATTATTATTATTAACAAAACAATCTCTGTCGTAATCATATATATATATATATATATATATATATATATATATATATATATATATATTAACATTATTCAGCATGTTCGTCTGGCGAAGCTGTTTCAAAGTCTGGTAGAAAAAGATGATCGGTTTGAAATACTCGGAGAAGTTACATTGGGTCTCGTTTGTTTCCGACTTAAGGTCAGGATTAAATTATAATTAATGTTCGCTAGAATGAGATATTTATTTATTTATGTTAACAAAAAAAAACAAAAAAAAAACAACAAAAAGAACATGAATAAAATAGTAAGGATAAAAAATAACAAATAAAATCATATACATTATTTAAAAGAATCTGCAATTACCCAAAAATTATTTCTTTTCCAAGGGGCCTAACTGTTTAACTCAGAAATTACTGCGCATGATCAATGAATTCCGGAAGCTACACATGGTACCAGCTTTAATCAACGAACACTTCGTCATTCGGTTCGCCATTTGCGCTGAAAGAGCCTGCGACAAAGATATCACCTATGCTTGGGATGTCATAGTAGAGATGACGTCAGAGATATTGTTACACCGTCGCGACAGCAACCGACAAGCTGAGAAGGAAGTTCTTGAAGAGAGTTTGAGTGATTCTGAAGACGAGGTTTTCCCTGAGTTCGATAATGAGATGATATTCGACAATCAGAGATGCAATCTACAAAGAGCACGGCTGCGGAGAAATTAGTTTTTGAAGATGGTCTCCGATCCCAAATCGTATCACCACCAGGTGTTCAAATCTCTCGATATTGATAACATTAGGATCAGAAGTCAGTCATTAGGTGAGAGTGATCCAATATGTGCGCAAAGTGTAGACTATATTTTTGGGACTCCTTTGTAATAACGGTTGCTGTTCGGTAGACGTAGAATGTATTTAGTATTGAAATAAAAGATGAAAACAGCAGATTTCAGATACGATTTTATTTTGTTTTACCGCCCGTACATTTTTTTTTCATTTCCCTTAATTTATTCTATCTGTTTATTGCAATCTTTATTATTAAAAACAAGGAACTGTTTAATGACTTGCTCAAGAAAAAAAAAAAAAAAAAAAAATCCGACTACACAACAACAAAGAAAAACAAAAAACAACAACATTTTTATCCATAAGTATTAACAACGTTTTAAGACACTGAAAATGACTAAACTGTTGATTAACAGAAAGAGTGTTCTATGTTCACAGGACACCACATACAACAACCTTTTATAAACTCACTGATTAGTAATAATCCAGTGATCCAGAAAAACAAAGCTGAACCTTACCTCACTTGTTTGATTCATTAATTAAAATATTATTTTCTATAATTAATTATTTGAACATAGTTAATTAATAATTACATATTCTGTTACAAGTGACCACACAACATTTGCCACAGTTTCTTTTTGAAAGCAAACTTTGGGGTTCACTGATTCTATGAGGATAAGGACAGGAGGGATAGATGTCCAAGTGTTAATAATAACAACAGATTTACATAAGATTAAACAATGGGGGTAATACTAGAATCTAATGATTAGATGTTTCAGGGTCTGTGTTGTGGTGTTTAGACTTGAAACTGCTCATAATAATTTAGACATAGACCACATTTAAACAATGAAATGTGGACAGTTTCAAACATTATTATTTTGCATTTCTGAAATGAATAAACTAAAGGTGTAAAGTGTGTGTATTTTCATTGAATTGAGTCAGTACACTTTTCCAGTTACAGTATCTTGTTGTTTATGCTTGTTTTAAAGAAATAAATTGGTGAAATGATAAAAGTGTTTGTAATCAATTTTTTTATGATATATCTGAAATGGAAAAACATTTCTTAGTTAACATTGTATATATTTTCCAATTAGTATTTGTTGGATATGGAAATTACACAAGACTCGAATATTAAATATGAGGAAATAGTTAAATTGTGGGATAATAAACTATTGTTATCAAAAATTATGAACAGTCCTGTCTCCTACACGATAAGTGTTTGAGAGAAAAAGAAAGAGGGTCCTCAATTATCAATAACTCTGTGTGTCTGTTTTTGTGTGTGTGTGTACACACACGCATATGCCATGACGAAGAAGATAATGTAAAGGGTACTATAAGAAATGACTTAGGGTTTTTCATACCATGTATCAGGATATCTGACATCTATTATATAATTCTATATGATAAGTACATTCGGGTGAGATCATAATCCCTGTAATATAATTTTTTGGTATATCCTAATTACCCATGCACCACTGAAATGTAAACCTTAATATATCTACGTAAACGATCTACGTAATGTCATCACTTATGTATACCACAGACCTACACACCCCTGTAATGCAATTTTTTGTGTATAATACTGACCCATACACCTGTGTTATGTAATTCTTTGTGTACAATACTGACTCATACACCTGTGTAATGTAATTTTTTGTGTATAATACTGACCCATACACCTGTGTAATGCAATTTTGTGTGTATAATACTGACCCATACACCTGTGTAATGTAAGTTTTTGTGTCTACTACTGACCCATATACCAATGTATTGTAATCCTTTGTGTATCCTTCTGACTCATACACCTGTGTAATGTAATTATTTGTGTGTCCTACTGACCCATACACTTGCAATGCAATCCTTCTTCTATCCTACAGACCCATCTGTAGTTTATGCTATTGACCTATGCTGCCCTGTAATATAAACCCCAGTCGACAGTACAGCGAGTGGTTATCTCATCCTCTTGTGAGTATATAAATTGCAATGTCCACATAAAATGTGAAATAAAAAAAAAATGTTATTAATATATTTTTGGTTGAACAAAAGCAAACGAACATTTCCCAAAACAACAACCAAAATAACCATCCCGACAGCAAGATCCTCTTAACTCTATTATAGATCTGCAGGCAAAGCAGTGAACTGGGGCCACTAGCTACACATTGTCCACTTGTTCCCATTAAAATTAGTACTAATATTATTATTATCGTTAACAAAACATATGCTAAATATGCATTTTACAGTAATAAATATTGATAGATATAAAGGTATTTGAAGCACACATCACATTGATGTGAAAGCTGTATATGTAGAAGTTGAACTTGGTGAAATATTTACTATAGAAGTAGGACTGCGAAATATTAGTGGAATGTTGGAAGGATGTTCTGTAGAAGTAGAACTGTGAAAGAATGGTAAAGTGTTGGAAGCATCTGCTGTAGAAGCAGAACTGTGAAAGAGTGGTAAAGTGTTGGAAGCATCTGCTGTAGAAGTAGAACTGTGAAAGAATGGTAAAGTGTTGGAAGCATCTGCTGTAGAAGTAGAACTGTGAAAGAGTGGTAAAGTGTTAGAAACATCTGCTGTAGAAGTAGAACTCTAAAAGAGTCGTAAAGTGTTGGAAGGATTTGCTGCAGAAGTCGAACTGTGAAAGAGTGGTAAAGTGTTGGAAGTAACTGCTGTGAATGTGGAAGGAACGGTGGGAGGAATTGATTCCAATATAAATTGGGTACTTGAACACTTCTGATCGGAATAGAGGCCTGAAAAGACTATACTGAGGAAACTGATGAAGATAATTCTGGTGTACCCTTCACAGAATATCCAATTAGAAACATTGGGTAAATCTGGGAAGTGTCAAAGATTACAAAAACTGATGGATTATTTACATCATCGACACAGGAATCATAAAGAACATGTCCTTTCCTAGGAGGGGGCCGGCAGTAGGAACTTTCACCTTTTGCATACTGGCCTACAAGAACCTTTGAAATGAACATGAAGCAAAGTGAGCCTGAGGTGTACCAGTGACTGTATTTGGCATCACGGGCGAAATAAGCTCCCTTTCCGTACTTTGTTCCACGTTCAGCCTGAAGTCGATGTTGTTGTGGCAGATTCCACGTATGACACTGATGTCACCACTAGTTCCATGAAAGAGAAATCTTTCATCAATATCTCCTTTTTCATCCCTGTTCATCAACATTACTTTTCTCATGCTGCAAAAAAACAACAAAAAAAACTTATATTTTAGCCTCTTAAGATTCGTAATAATTAAAAAATATTATTGCTTACTGCTCAGCTAGATTTAATGTTTTGTTTTCGTTGCAATTTATTTTATAGTAACTGAACTACAGTATGTGATTGCTTTTCTACGATACTAGTGGTCAAACATATTTTTTGCATATCGCTGTTACAGTATAGTGATTAATTTTCATTCCGCAATCAATGGATGGTAAATATTTATTTCACAAAACTACTGATAAATTTTCTATCATCAATATTTGAATACCAATATATAAAGATATAGTTATTTTTTTTTTTTTTTTTTTACTAATTGATAAATCTTCTATTGCTATTTTGTTGTTTCTAAAACTACTGAAGCAAACGGAATATCTACTGTTTGCAATTGTAAATCAATCAGTTATTTAATTAGTTCTAGAAAATATTAATTAAATTAGTGTTAAAATATACTAACTCTCGATCATTTATTTAATGAGTAAATGCGGATTAAATACCTATCCCTGATTATCTATTTAACCAGAACAAACTGGTTAAATATCTGTCACTGATTACTTATTTAAGGAGAACATACTGTTTAAATATCGATCATTGATTATCTATTTAATGAGTGTAAGCCGGTGATATATCTGTCACTGATTATTTACTTAGTAACTATATACTGAATAAATATATATGATTGATTATTTATTTAATGGGAACATGCATGTTGAATAATTGTATCTAATGCGGAACAAATGACCTAAAATAAATTATTTATTATTCCGAATTATAGCAATCTATACTTTGTTAATGTAAAAGTATTACAATAAGATATTTTCCATAATAGGTGTGACATCGTGGCATGCATGAAGAATTGATAGCTGCATTTTATTTTATTTGTTTCTGCCAATGCTTGCATACAAAAATTAGAATACAAATGTACGCAAAAATGCAACTTTACTCATTTTCATGCTATATTTTGTTCTTAATTAAGACTACATGACAAAATACTACTACTACTACTAATACTACTACTACTACTGCTACTACTACTAATAATAATAATAATGTTAAGATCAACAATACCGAAAACAATAGCAATAACAAATAAATAAATAATTAAATAGATAAGTATGCAGAATATATATAGGATGTGTTTGTTTGTTTGGGTTTTTTTGTGGGGTTTTATTTTGTATCACGTTAATGTACACAGTATCATAAAATAGGCATTCCTACCTACAGTATTTTTTCCACATTGGTAGATTTTGAATGCGAAATAAATATTTCAATATTACTTTCGATTTATTCATGGTAGAAAAAAACAATTTCATCACAGTTTTCATCGCCTTATCTTTGGTCAAGTCATCAAAGTTTAGTTTCACCATTTCTACTGGCTGGTAACAGTCTAGAGGCCACCAGTTGTCTGGGAGAGTTGCAGAACATGCAGGCTTATTGGACAAAAGACATGGGTGGGATCTGGATTTTGTTAAATAATAAAAAATAAAAAAAATACTAAATTATGAGAGAGAGAGAGAGAGAGAGAGAGAGAGAGAGAGAGAGAGAGAGAGAGAGAGAGAGAGAGAGAGAGAGAGAGAGAGAGAGAGAGAGAGAGAGAGAGAGAGAGAGAGAGAGAGAGAGAGAGAGAGATTAAAAATGATACGGACAGCAAAAATAATGTTTTGTAGAAATAATGAAATAGGATAATGAGATATGGCATAAAGATATTAAATATTTTAGAAAGAATCTAAAATCAGAGAACGTGAGGTACTAAATATTTTAATCCAAATTTTTTGTTATTATACACTATTTTTGCTACTTACAATATCTTTTGTGTCTGCACGTCATCAATGGAAACAAAAGCAGGTCTCCTCAGAAGTCGTCTTTGTTTTAATGTTTTCAGATTTGTTTGGGTCATCTAGCTAAAATTTATTTCATACAAAAACTGGTTTGTTTCAAAACTATAAAATGGTTGCCCAGCCAAATACTTCAGTTCAAGCGTATACTGCAGACTTTCCTATAATAAACAACAAATGCTATGTTTTTTTATGTTTATTTTATTTATTTATTTATTTTTTTATTTTTTATTTTTTTATTTTATTTTATAGCATGTGTAATGCGATATATCATATGGGTCTGATATGTTTTATGTAATATCAGGTGATATGATGTGATGTGATATGCTATGATATGTATGTATGTAATAGATACAACAGTTCCTTTCTATTTAATAACAATAGTATATAGGGAACACAATGTTCTAGGCATTAACATGAACATTTTTATTTGGTTTTCTTTAACTATGTTTTTGTAATGTTTGACTTTCCGCACACACAAAATTCTTCAAATATTACACATCTTTCAAACATAAAATGAAAAGGAGTCTTGTTTTTCTTTTTGATTCTTTATTTGGAGCAGTTTTAAATAGAAAAATAAAAAATAAAAAGTAGTTCTACAATGAAATAAAGTGAATATTCACTGGTTCATAAGGCAGCCAATTTTCAAAACCTGCATCAAAATACCAACTCCACTGTGTCAGCTGTGTGAAGTTGTCTTCTTGTCCAGTGACATACGATGGTGTCGAAAGACGCTGAACTTTGACCTCGAGGTTTCTCGGTTGCAGGGAAAGAGAAGCGGTCATTGAGACAAAATCAACAACAATTGGAACGAACTTACTGGCCACTGAAGACTGAAGAAAGTGTACATGTAACTGTACTATTACTTTTTGTACCCCTACTAATAATTTACTAAGTGTGTGTCTCTGTGTGTTGGTAGGATTAACAGTCATAACATTCTTATATATTGATGTGCAATAGTAAGTATTAAAAGTAGTAGACGAATATTAATAAAACAAGAGTGCAAATCTCAGATAGGTTAATCAACTATTATTTTTCAAAGGATTTTTGATACGAACATTTTCATCATGAGAAGAGATTGTCGCACTGGTCAGAATAGGACCCAACGAGGACTGATCCAGTGGCCAATAACTTATCAAGGATGTACTTTGAAACAAAACAACAGCAAAGTAAGATTCAGATATGTGACTGTTATTAAAACTTATACTTTATTACATATAAATAAAATTCAAATTTTCACTTCTGGATTTTTCTTACTCACCTCTATGTTTTCTGTATCTAACTTGAGATTACAAAAACACTGCTCGATTATCTCATTCTCCACCATGTCAAAGTTGACCCATTTGTCACAAATCTCCATCTGCCACTGGTAAGGTAGGTTTCTTTGTTTGTGTGTATTTGAATGTATTACACACTGACTCCATACACATTTCTCACAGAGCACACCTTCTATTTCATTCTTGTAATTCATTATTTCAAGGCTGTCATTCACATCAAGTTGTCGCTGGTGTGAAACTTGTACCAGATCTGCTTTCATTTTGGCATTAAGTTGTTTCTGCTGTGACGGTTGAGGTGGGTCTGCTTTCACTTGTACATCAAGTTGTTTGTGCTGTGAAGCTTGTACTGGATATGTTTTCACGTTGATATCATGTTGTTTCTGCTGTGAAATTTGAGGTATATATATATCTACTTTCGCTTTCAGCTCAAGTTGTTTCTGTTTTATAGTTTGAGGTGGGTCTGCTTTTATTTGTACATCAAGTTGTTTGTGCTGTGAAATTTGAGGTATATCTGAAATTTGAGGTCTATCTGGATCTACTTTCGCTTTCAGTTCAAGTTGTTTTTGTTTTATAGTTTGAGGTGGATCTGCTTTCACTTTTACATCAACTTGTTTCTGCTGCAAAAATTGTATAGGATCCGTTTTAATGTTCACGGAAAATCGTTTCTGCTGTGGAATTTGAGGTGTATCTGGATTCAGTTTGACATCAACCTGTTTCTGTTGTGATCTTTTTGCTGGATCGGGTTTAATTTTCACATCAAGTCGTTTCTGCTGTGAAACTTGTATTGGATCTACTTTCATTTTCAAACAAAATTGTTTGTGTTGGGAAACCTGTACTGGATCTACTTTCACTTTCATATTAATTTGTTTCTTCTGTGAAACTTGTACTGGATCTGCTTTCGCTTTCACATCAAGTTGTTTCTGCTGTGAAGCTTGTACTGGATCTGCTTTCGCTTTCACATCAAGTTGTGTCTGCTGTGAATCTTTTACTAGATCTGCTTTTACTTTCCCATTAAGTTGTTTCTGCTGTGAAGCTTGTAATGGATCTGCTTTCGCTTTCCCATCAAGTTGTTTCTGCTGTAAAACTTGTTCTGGATCTGCTTTTACTTTGACATCAAGTTGTTTCTGCTGTAAAACATGTACTGGATCTGGTTTTACTTTCGGATTAAGATGTTTGTGCTGTGAAGCTTGTACTGGATCTGCTTTTACTTTTACATCTTGTTGTTTCTGCTGAGAAACCTGTACTGGATCTGCTTCCACTTTCACACCAATTTGTCTCTGCTGCGAAATCTGTACTGTGTCTGCTTTCATATTTACATCAAGTTGTTTGTTCTGTGAACTTTGAGGTGGATCTGATTTCACTTTCATTTCAAATTGTTTCTTCTTTGAAACTTGTACTGGATCTGCTTCCATTTTCGCATCAAGATGTGTCTGTTGTGAAACTTGTACTGGATCTGCTTTTACTTTTACATTATGTTGTTTCTGCTGTGAAGCTAGTAGTGGATCTGCTTTCACAATCACATCAAGTTGTTTCTGGTGCAACTCCTGTACTTGATCTGCATCTATTTTTAAATTAAGTTGATTCTGCTGTGAAGCGTGTACTGGATCTGCTTCCAGTTTCACATCGAGTTGTGTCTGCTGTGAAGCGTGCACTGGATTTGCCTGAACTTTCGCATCAAGTTGTGTCTGCTGCGAAGCTTGTACTGGATCTGCCTCGAATTTCGCATCAAGTTGTGTCTGCTGTGAAGCGTGTACTGGATCTGCCTGCACTTTCACATCAAGTTGTTTCTGCTGTGAAGCGTGTACTGGATCTGCCTCCACTTTTACATCAAGTTGTGTCTGCTGCGAAACTTGTACTGGATCTACTTTTAGTTTCACATTAAGTTGTTTCTGCTGTGAAACTTGTACTGGATCTGCTTTGACTTTTACACCTTGTTGTTTCTGCTGTGAAATCTGCACTGGTTCTGTTTCCACTTTCACATCGAGTTGTTTCTGCTGTGAAACTTGTACTGGATCTGCTTTGACTTTTACATCCTCTTGTTTCTGCTCTGAAACCTGTACTGGATCTGCTTCCACTTTCACATCAATTTGTCCCTTCTGCGAAATCTGTACTGGGTCTGCTTTGATTTTTACATCAAGTTGTTTGTTCTGTGAAATTTGAGGTGGATCTGATTTCACTTTCATTTCAAATTGTTTCTTCTTTGAAACTTGTAGTGGATCTGCTTCCATTTTCACATCAAATTGTTTCGGCTGTGGTATTTGACGTGGGTTTGCTTTTATTTTCACCTTAACTTGTTTCTGTTTTAAAATTTGAGGTGGATCTGCTTTCACTTTTAAATCAAGTTGTTTTTGCTTTGAAGCTTGTACTTCATATGCGTTTACTTTCACATCAAGTTGTTTCTGCTGTGAAGCTTGTACTGGGTCTTCTTTTACTTTGAAATATTGTTGTTTCTGCTCTGAAACCTGTGCTGGATTTGGTTTCACTTTCACATCAACTTGTTTCTGCTGCGAAACCTGTAATGGGTCTGCTTCCACTTTCACATCAAGCTGTTTCTGCTGTGAAGATTCTACTTCATCTGCTTTTACTTTTACATCTTCTTGTTTCTGCTGTGAAACCTGTGCTGGATCTGGTTTCACTTTCACATCAATTTGTCTCTGCTGCGAAATCTGTACTGGGTCTGCTCTCATTTTTACATCAAGTTGATTGTTCTGTGAAATTTCAGGTGGATCTGATTTCACATTCATTTCAAATTGTTTCTTCTTTGAAACTTGTACTAGATCTGCTTCCATTTTCACATCAAATTGTGTCTGTTGTGAAACTTGTACTGGATCTGCTTTTACTTTTACATTATGTTGTTTCTGCTGTGAAGCTTGTAGTGGATTTTTGCTTTCACAATCACATCAAGTTGTTTCTGGTGCAACTCCTGTACTGGATCTGCTTCTATTTTTAAATTAAGCTGTTTCTGCTGTGAAGCGTGTACTGGATCTGCCTCCACTTTCGCATCAAGTTGTGTCTGCTGCGAAACGTGTACTGGATCTGCTTTTAGATTCACATTAAGTTGTTTCTGCTGTGAAAATTGTGCTGGATCTGCTTTGACTTTTACATCGTGTTGTTTCTGCTGTGAAATCTGCACTGGTTCTGCTTCCACATTCACATCGAGTTGTTTCTGCTGTGAAATCTGCACTGGTTCTGCTTCCACATTCACATCGAGTTGTTTCTGCTGCGAAACTTGTACTGGATCTGCTTTTACTTTCACATTAAATTGTTTCTGCTGTGAATCTTGTACTGGATCTGCTTTGACTTTTATATCGTGTTGTTTCTGCTGTGAAACCTGTCCTAGATCTGCTTCCACTTTCAAATCAATTTGTCTCTGCTGCGAAATCTGTACTGGGTCTGCTTTGATTTTTACATCAAGTTGTTTGTGCTGTGAAATTTGTACTGGATCTGCTTCCACTTTCACATCGAGTTGTTTCTGCTGTGAAACTTCTACTGCATCTGCTTTTACTTTTACATCTTGTTGTTTCTGCTGCGAAATCTGGGCTGGGTCTTCCTCCAGTTTTACATTACCTTGTTTTTGCTGTGAAACTTGTACTGGATCTGCTTTTACTTTTATATCCTGTTGTTTTTGGTGTGAAACCTGACCTGGATCTGCTTCCACTTTTACATTGCCTAGTTTCTCCAGTGTATCTTCTACTTCCAGTTTCACATCAAGTTGTTTCTGGTGTGAAACTTGTACTGGATATTCTTTCAATTTCTTATTAAATTGTTTCTGCTCTGAAATTTGAGGCATATCTGCTTTTAGTTTCATATCAAGTTGTTTCTGCTGTGAAACGTTTACTGGATCTGCTTTTAATTTCATATCAAGTTGTTTCTGTTGTGAAATTCGAGATGGATCAGCGTTCACCTTCATATGAAGTTGTTTCTGCAGTGAAAGTGACAGGCTTGCTTTTACAGTTGATACGGGTGTAGTCCTCTCTAAACCCCTGATTCCTTTCTTTGGTGTTGTGCTCTCATCCGAAGGTTTGCAGTCATATGAACCTCTTCTTTCATTCTGTTGATAATTTTCATTAAATTTGCAAAGAAGCATCTGTTCAAGTATACTAACTCTATAGTGATTCATGTAAAACATTCTAAGGACCCACTGGTTGTGACGAGATGACTTGATGTAATGTTGTAAGCCACACATGTTACTGCAGTCCTCTTTTCTACAGACATGAATGAGTGGACAATATTCATCATGTTTGATGCCTCTTTGATATTCTTCACACCATTCAGGGGTGCTGCATCTCACAACGTTGGCAATGTCCTTATTTTTCAAAAATCCCAAACCTATCTCCTCAATGCGATTCTTATTTCTCTCGTCAAAAAATTATGTGAAAGACACTGACCAGTGGAGCGTTTACACTGACCTAGTACAAACTGTGTACATATGTGAAGAAACCTGCAGTATTTGTTTCTACACTGAGAAGTATTGTAAGGATGACAAATTCTGGCATATCTTGAAAACACAGAAACAAATTTAATTTTGCTATCCTTTGTGAAAAGCAAAAAGTGTTTGCTATATTTATAAAACCATGAAACACGTTTAGCTTCTACAGGAAGACTGGTTTCTTTCATCAGATTCGAGATCTCTGCACGTCCATTAAATTTTTCAAGAAGAATGTTGAACACTTTGTCAATAATTTCATTTTCCTTCTCCTGGTCCTCACTATCGTCATGTTTAAGGTTATCCAAATTTCCAGTAGTGGAGCAAGAACAGAGACTTGATTGTGATTTTGTTGTTCCAGTTAAACGTCCACTGCTGACATCTGTGTTATCTTTGAATATAATTCCTTCTTTTGTCACTGTTGTTTCCTCTTTTTCTGGTTCTTGGTGTTTGACATGTTTTCTACGTCGCCGTCTTCTGTTGGATTTTTTCGGTGTATAAACTTCTGAACCGTCATGATTATCACTGTTAGACTCTGCAGCAGCTGTCGATAATAAACTAGTCTGTGAAGCTGTTCTTTGGTTTAACCTTTGGTCAGTCTGAAAACTGTCTGACTGTTTACCTCCGCTAGGCTTTTCACGTGGTCCTCTTTTCTCCATATCTGTTTCTTGTGTTGCTTTAGTAGAATTACCTATTTTTCCTCTACCTCTACATAAACCATCATTTTCTCTACTACCTCTACATCTAGCAGCTTGACATTCCCTGTTTTTTGTATGTTCGAATGTTTTCAAAATTTCCTCCTCACCTGCTCCTTCGTATGTTGTAGAATATAGTCTGTAACACTGACCTTCGTTCTAAATATCTACGCACTTTGTCAGGTTCTGGAAAATCATTTTTGTAACGTCATCACCTTGTTTCGAAGGCATTAGTATCATCAAATTCATCAAAAAAAAAAAAAAAGTTCTGAAATAATATTTAACATTCTATCAGTATTTTCTCTGAAACCTTCACAACCTGTGGCATTTTCATCATTAAATATAAATATGGCTCGTTTTTAAAAAAATACCTTTAACAGTGAATTATAAAAACTTAGGTCAGTTCTATTTGCAAAATTCTATCTGCTAAGCATTACAGCTGTTTCTTCTACATGATTAAATCCACTGAAAATAAAATTAGGAACCTAAAATAGACAATCGATATTTAAAAATTAATAAGATTCCCTCGTGGTTTTTTTTAGAAAAAAAAGAAAAAAAAAAAAAAAAGAAAGAAAGAAAAACGAAAAGAAAGAAGAAAAAGAAAGAAATAAATGTTAATAAATTAAAAAATAAATAAAGAAAGAAAATATAATAAATAAAAAAACAAAAAAACAAAAAAATAATAATAATAATAATAATAATAATAATAAATAAATAAATAAATAGTCTCTAACACTGACCTTCGTTCTAAATATCTACGCACTTTGTCAGGTTCTGGAAAATCATTTTTTGTAACGTCATCAACTGGTTTCAAAGGCGTTAGTATCATCAAATTCATCAAAATAAAACATAGTTCTGAAACAATATTTAACATTCAATCTGTACTTTCTCTGCAATCTTCATCAGCTGTGGCATTTTCATCATTAAATATAAATATGGCTCGTTTTATAAAAAATACCTTTAACAGTGAATTATAAAAACTTAGGTCAGTTTGAGTTCTATTTGTAAAATTATATCTGCTAAGCATTACAGCTGTTTCTTCTACATGATTAAATCCACTGAAAATAAAATTATGAATATAAAATATACAATCGATATTTAGAAATTAATAAGATTCCTTGTGCTTAAAACAGACAAAAAAATAAAAAATAAAAAATAATAGAAAGAAAGAAAAAATAATAATAAATAATAAAAAAAGATAAATAAAGTGAGTATAAATAACTAAAGAAAACATATAATAATAGGTCAGACGTGCGATAGTAGTCCTACTTATTAGAGTTTGCAGAATACTGCACATGTTACGTTCTTATTGTTTATCTTTACATGGACTTCGGACCTGTACTCCCAGGTCAACCTAACACGACAACGATAGCAGTACTCATGTCTCCTGTACTGTATCCATATTGATATCAAACTGTCTTTTTTTGCTGTTTCATTTCTTTTCCGTTACTTTCTGAAAATTATATATATATATATATATATATATAAGATGAAAAATAATAAGCACAACAATATAATCATTCTAAACAGCATTAAGTTTCACATAAATGTAGGCAGATTTCTCCATGCCCGTGCTGAGATCGATATGTGGCCAGGTCCTTCATGTAGACAGGGCGTAAAATAACAACAGCAGCAACAACAAAAACAACAACAATAATAATAATATGTATACGTACCATGATTTCAGATTATTCTTACCATGATGTTATCGTGTGATATGATCAGTCAG
>CM022674.1:15716299-15717723 GCA_012295275.1 Chrysomallon squamiferum
ACAATGGCAACGGCATGTGTTCCCTGTACAGTGAAAACTTGAATTCTCTTTCGTTTGTTAGCGAGGCAGAAACAGAATCACATGGTATGATATATCCTTTTTTGTTTGTGATTTTCTCTTTTTATTTATATACGTATTCCTTTCTTTATTTACTATTACTATGTATATTTATTCCTAGCAGACTTTTTTTTTATAAATTGTATTCTTATACACTGGCGACGACGATATCACATTATGTATTAACACTTTCACTACTGCTGCTGTTATAATGTGACCTTTAGTATCCTGACTACTGCAGCTGTTATTATTTTTTACTTTTATTAGTTTTACTACATTAGTATTATTGTTGTTGTTGTTCTTCTTATAATTATTACTGTCATAATAAATTATTATTATTATTATTATAGTGTGTCCACCTGACTGTGTAGAGATAATTAATTTTACTATTAGAGAAAATGTTACCTCTAACCGTGTAGAGATAATTAATGTTATTATTACATAACGTGTTCTCGCTGACTGTTTAGAGAAAATTAATGTTATTGTTACAGAAGATGTTCACTATGAGCGTGAAAAAAACAATTAATGCTATTGTTAATACAACAGTTGTTCTCTCTGATTGTGGTAGAAATAATGTATGTTGTTATTATTACAGAAAGTGTTCCCTCGGACTGTGTAGAGATAATTATGAATGGAGGTAAAACAAGCGGAGTTTATACAATTGTACCACGTGACAACAAGAGCCCAATCAGGGCGTACTGCGAAATATCTGACAATGATAGCGGCTGGCTTGTAAGTTTTCATTTCATATATTATCTCTCTTTTCTCTTTTTATCTTTTATTCACTCGTTTCGCTTTATTCATGAATGTTTTATTGTGTCTCCAAATATAAATATATATTTGTTTCTTCCTTTCATGTTCAGGTATTTCAGAGACGGACGGACGGATCAGAAGATTTCTACAGAACGTGGCAAGAATACAGAGACGGATTTGGTTCATTAAGCAATGAATTCTGGTTAGGTACGTAATGAAGAATAACCATTAAAAAAAATATATATATATATATATATATATAAATTGTTTATTGTTCATTAATTTATATCTATAGAAAAGATAGTTGGTTAAATCAGTAAGTTTACATATGTATATATATACACATACAAGTGAGTATGAATAAAACTATGTGAAAAAACAACAACATTTTATTGAAGTAAGTGAACTAGAATAAATAAAATACAACATAAATAAATAAATATGTCGATATTTTCTAATTCATCGGCCGGTAGATTTATCGATCTGATTTATCTTGCCAGGCAATGAGAACATACATCGGTTGACCAGACGGGGTTATTACGATCTGAAAATTGACTTGGAAGATTTTGAAGGTAACGCGAAATTTGCCATCTACAAAAATGTCTCAATAACTG
>CM022674.1:15717923-15742923 GCA_012295275.1 Chrysomallon squamiferum
AACATTAAACTAGTTTAAACCTTACGTTTAAAGAATAGGGTCATCATCGTAGTCGTAGTCGTTGATACTGGTGTTTTATGTTAGAAAACTGATTGACACGAATGTGCTTCTGATAATTATAGAATATTTACTTGTAGGTGATGCCCTGATGAACACTGTAACAGATAACGTTCGTCACAGTGATATGAAATTCTCTACAGAGGACAATGGAAACGCATGTGCTGGGGGTTATAAGGGAGGCTGGTGGTACAACGACTTTCACTCTGGCAATGTGAACGGTCCGTACCTCAATGGAACCAATAACCTCTTTGCTGTAGGCATCAACTGTCGCCATGGAGAGGCTATTATTATTGATTGAAGAAAACTGTAATGAAAATTCGACCATCTTCTGTTTTGAGCTAAAACTCCAGTGAAATTTCGATCAATTTCAGTTTTGAATTAATAGTGTGATACAAATTTGGCCATCTTCAGTTTTCAAAGAAACCTGTGATGAAATTAGACCATGTTCTCTTTTTAACTGAAACTGTAACGAAAATTTGACCATCTTCTGTTTTGAATTATAACTGTAATGAAAGTCCGACTATCTTCTGTTTTCAATTACAACTGTAATGAAACTTTACTATCTTCTGTTTTCAATTATAACTAGAATGAAAAATAACTGTGATGAAAATTCCACCGTATTCGGGTTTGAAGTAACACTGTGTTCTTAGTTAAAAAAACGAAGCAATAGTATTAGCCTAATGAAAACTGAATTATTAACTGGAGAAATAAAATAAAACAAAAAACGAAAAAACATTCCAACTGACAGGACTGTTTCCTTACTCAAATTATTGAAGACAAAAAAAATGATTGGGAAAAAAATATGAAAAAAAATGTTTGAAATGTTTATTTCTTTTCGGATTTATTTAATATAAATCTGCAAACTACTAATTTGAAACAATTGCTGAATGTAAATTTTTAACACTTGATAAATTAAATTTTATAATTGATTTGTTTGGAAAGAGTTGTTAAATGTAATTGTATGTAAGCAAATGTTGCTGATTGGTTTTTTTATTCGTGTTCTGGATAAAGATAAATGTACACACACATATATTATGTTCGAAAAAATATGTGTATGAGCAGGATTTTTAAAAAACAAGAAGATATCATTAAAGCAAGAGAAAACACAAAATTAAATAATAATAATATTAATATTACAAATGCCTCTACTAATACTGCAACTACAACTACAACTATTACTACTACTACTACTACTACTACTACTACTACTACTACTAATAATAATAATAAATATGCACACATACCCAAACACACAGCCACACACACACAGACACAGACTGTAAACACAATACCTACTTGATGTAAAAACACATGAATATTTAAAATAACGAGATCTCTCTGAAGACTGAACAAAGCTGGGAAAGTCGCTTCATTTGATCTCACTTGATTCTGTTCTGTAGATGAACATACATTGATCGATCAGTTTAATGCTAGTATAATTGGAAAAATAATAAAACAGGTGACGAAATGTAAATTATTTATTTGTATACAGTTCGGTAAGTTCTATTTGATTGTTTGCATTAATTTATTCTTAACAATTTGTTTTTGACTTAATCCCTTAGGATGTTTGTAACGGTGATTAAAAACAATAAGTTTGTAAGTATGGACGTGCATATTAATAACTACAAAAAATAAAAAGACAAAGGATACCAATAAAACAAAAGGAACAATAAAGAGAAAGCATCAAATATTCCACTAGTTCAGCAAGAGTAAATATAAATATTTTATGGATGACTAAAACATATTTCAAATGATCATTTCCCTGATGACTATTACATGAATAAGTATAAATGTGATTTCCATTCTGATTCACTTCTAAATGATTCAGCTGAATTGACAGAATCAATAGAATTTAAAAAAAAGATATATCCACCGTTACTGTATTATTAAGTTAATCAGTCAAGTACGACATTGTTTTATTTAATACAGGATGAAATATTTCTGTTTTGAACAGAAAGCAGTAGCTTGTGTCGAACGGGCAATACACTGGAAAAGTTCAGTTCAAATAACATTTAGAATTTCTTTCTATAATTATATTAATTTAGTTCTGAACAGAAATACCTGAATTTCAGCACTGATATCGTTTATGAAATTGAGGCAGAGAGAGAGAGAGAGAGAGAGAGAGAGAGAGAGAGAGAGAGAGAGAGAGAGAGAGAGAGAGAGAGAGAGAGAGGAAGGAAAGAGAAAATGGAAGATATTCTGCTTGTTCAGCAAGCGTAAATATTAATTTCTCAAAGATGAATGAAACATATTTCATATGATCATTTCCCTAATGACTATTATATGAATAAGTATTTACCTTTATCTTTGGCTTCTATATGTTTCTGCTAAAGTTAGAGAATCGATAGTAATTATTAAAAAAAAACTATCTACCATTAGTATCTTATTAATTTAACCATCCAAGTGAGACGTGGTTTTCATTAATAAAGGATGAAATATTTCTGCTCCGGACTGAAAACAGAAGCTTGTTTCAAACGTTCAGTATAATTTGAAGAGATCAGTTTGGTAGACTACTAGTTACAGTGTCTTCGAAACATTAATAGAAGTAATTAATAGTTTATTTCGCGCTATCAAATAACGATTAAAAGTTCTTTATCTAACTGGATTAATTTAGTTCTGAACTGAGATACCTAAATTTCATCACTGATATCGTTTGTAAAATAAAGATAATGAAAATGATCTACAGGATAATATTCTGTGTTATAGCATTTCTGACAATCGTTGTTTTTTTTCCAATTCCGAGCTTGGCACTCGTAAAACTTTTCGAAAGTTACCACAGTACAACGATAAGAAACCTACAGAAGATCCTTCAAAAGAATTGAACGTGTCCAGTAAACTCCACTGCGTCACAGAATGTTCCAGCTACGTCGGCTGTAAAGGATTCATCTATAACAACGGCAACGGCATGTGTTCTCTGTACAGTGAAAACTTGAATTCTCTTTCGTTTGTTAGCGAGGCAGAAACAGAATCACATGGTATGATGTATTCGGTTTAGAAATAATTAATGTTATTGTTAAAGAAAGTGTTTCGTTTAACTGTGTAGAGATAAATAATGTTAATATTGTCACACTAAGTGTTCCCTATCATTGTGTAGATATTATTATTATTTCTACAGAAAGTGTTCCCTCTAGTTGTGTAGAGACATTTAATTTCATTGCTGTCACAGAAAGTGTTCACTGTGACTGTGTAGAGATAAATAAAGTTATTATTATTTCAGAAAGTGTTCCATCTGACTGTGTAGAGATAATTATGAATGGAGGTAAAACAAGCGGAGTGTATACAATTGTACCACGTGACAACGGCAGCCCAATCAGGGCGTACTGCGAAATATCTGATAATGATAGCGGTTGGCTTGTAAGTTTGAGCAATACTTTTATTAATTCTTCTATCGTTTTCATTTCATATATTATTATCTCTCTCTCTCTCTCTCTCTCTCTCTCTCTCTCTCTCTCTCTCTCTCTCTCTCTCTCTCTCTCTCTCTCTCTCTCTCTCTCTCTCTCTCTCTCTCTCTCTCTCTCTCTCTCTCTCTCTCTCTCTCTCTCTCTCTCTCTCTATATATATATATATATATATATATTATTTTTATTATTGTTTATTGATTTTTTTTTGTTACTCTCAATAAGCAGACATGGGACCTAGTATTTCAGTTCTTCTTTTGATGTTCAGGTATTTCAGAGACGGACGGACGGATCAGAAGATTTCTACAGAACGTGGCAAGAATACAGAGACGGGTTTGGTTCATTAACTAATGAATTCTGGTTAGGTAAGTAATTAATAATAAATGCTTAAAATATAAATACAAAAATTAGTAGATTAAGGGAGTAATTTCAAAAATATAATGTATCAAAGGTGTGTGTATATGTATTTGTGTATGTGTCTGCGTATGTTTGTGAACGAGTAAGATCAAAAACAGAACAAAAAAACAACAACAACAACAACAAAAAGAACAATATTGTTAAAAGCAGTGAATCCAGATAAAACAGTGAAAGAAGGAAGGAAACAAACAAACAAGCGAACAAGGAAACAGACAAACAAAAACTGAGATAAATATCTCGATATATGCTTATTCATTGAACCATGGATTTATCGATTATCTGTCTGATTTATCTTGCCAGGCAATGAGAACATACATCGGTTGACCAGACAGGGTTACTACGATCTAAAAATTGACTTGGAAGATTTTGAAGGAAACACGAAATTTGCTGTCTACAAAGATTTCTCAATAACTGGAGAAGATGATTTTTATCGCTTATCAGTGGAAAAATACAGAGGAAATGCAGGTAATTTAAATGCCTTTTACTTTTATTTTTCAACTGATATCAGATAAATAATAACAAATAAATGCAGTTAAGTAATACGTTTATTAATATTATAGTAAAATTCATATATAATCATAGAGTGTACATCGACAGATAATATATTTGTTTACATGGATGAAATAATATATATATATATATATATATATATATATATAGATAGATAGATAGATAGATAGATAGATAGATAGATAGATAGATAGATAGAACAATATATATATTATATACATATATATGTAGATAAAACATTTATATATAGGTAGATAAAAATATATATTTATAGAAAAAATATATATAAAATATATATATAGATACCGATAGAACAATATATTTTTATTGGTAGATAAAACATTATTAAAGATAAAATAAATGAAAATATTTATAAAGATATATAAAACAATATATATATATAGATAGATAGATAGATAGATAGATAGATATGTAAGTATGTATCTATACTTATATATGTAGATAAAACTATATACTCAGTTAGGAATATTTATTAGGAATCCGGTTTACTCACAGAAACATTAAGCTGGTATTAAGAATTACGTTTAGAGAAAAGTCGTAGTCGTTGTTGCTGCTGTTATATGTTGAAAAACTGACTGACACGAATGTGATTCTATAGAATGTTTACTTGTAGGCGATGCCCTGATCAACACTGTAGCAGATAACATTCGTCACAGTGGTATGAGATTCTCTACAAAGGACAATGGTAACTCATGCGCTAGCAGTAATAAGGGAGGTTGGTGGTACAATAGCTGTCATTCGGCCAATCTGAACGGTCTGTACCTCAATGGAACCAATAATTTATTTGGTGTTGGAATCAACTGGTCGCCATGGAGAGGCTATTACTATTCACTGAAGAAAACTGTAATGAAAATTCGTCCATCTTCTGTTTTGAACTAAAACAGGATTGAGAATTTGAACATCTTCTGTTATAAATTGAAAACGGTAATTCGACCAAATTTTCTAAAACAGGATTGAGAATGAACATCTTCTGTTTTTGAAAACAAATACCATTTAGAACAAACATTTGAACATTTGTCTGTCTTCTGACTAAAGTTATATCTGTAATTACAAAAATGACCGTCTTCTGTTTTGAACTAAAAATGTAATGAAAATTTCACAATCTCCTGTTTTGGACTAAATCTCTAATGAAAATTCGACCACCTTCAATTTTTGAACGAAAACTGTTATGACAATTCGACCTATTTCTGTTTTGAATTAAAACTGTACTGAAAATTCCACCATCTCCTTTTCTGAACTAAAATTATAATGGAAATTCGTTCATCTTCACGTTCGAACTAAAACTGTAAGGAAAATTCCACCATATGCTGTTTTGACCTAAAGCTGTGTCGAAAATTCGAGTATCTTCTGTTTTGAAGTAAAACTGTAAAGAAAATTCGAGTATCTTCGGATTTGAATTAAAACTGTGATGAAAATTCCAACAACTTCTGTTTTGAACTAAAACTGTAATGAAAACTCTACAGTCGTCTTTTTTAAATTAAAACAGTTTTATTAGTTGAAACGAGACAATAGTGCTAGCCTAAATTATTAACTTGAGAAATGAAATAAAAATAAAAAACGAAACACTATTCCAATTTACAGGAATATTTTGTTTAATCAAAACAGTTTCATTAAAAAAAAAAAAAAAAAAAAAAAAAAAAAAAACAGAAAGAAAATATCTGAATTGTTTATTTCTTTTAGCATTTATTTCATATAGATTTATAAACTACTAATTTTGAAAAAATTGCTAAATGTAAATTTACAACCCTTGTTAAATTTAGTTTTATAATTGTTGTCTTTGGAAAGAGTTGTTAAATTTAAATTTATGTAAGCAAATGTTGCTAAATTATTTTATTTTAATTCGTTTTCAGGATAAAGATAAATTTATGATAATATAAAAACGAGAACTATTACTGGTACTTGAAACTTTCTCCTGATACCGGTAGATTATAAGGATCGATCCCAGCTTTATCGAGTTTGTCTTCATAACTTTCGTGTTTGTTAGTGCTGACTTTATATAAAAATTATAGTATGTGTTGTACAGTATAAAATAGTTTGTAAAATGATCCTCACTGCTGATATAAAAATGTATTTTGTGGAGGAAAAATTCCTGAAACTTCTATTAGTGTTGACTGTAGATTTGAAAAGATTTCGTGTTATGTCTGTAATAAAAGGTAAACATTTTCATTCTTTATTTCAGTTTGTTTGTTTGTGTGGTCATTTGATTATTTGTTGAATTATTTATTTAAATTTCATCCTGTTTTATTTATTTATTAATTTATTTATTTCAATATATATATGCGTCACCATGATTATAAATAAATAAAAATAAAACAAACAAATAATAATAAAATTACTACTACTACTACTACTACGACTACGACTACGACTACGACTACGACTACTACTACTACTACTACTACTAATACAACTAATAGTTATAAATACAAACACACACACACATATAAAAGGTTGATTATAAAGACAAAATTTTGTTTATGCAAAAACACATGAATATTATAACCGTGTTTATTTTTGTCTTTGGTGATTTTAACTGTGGGTATTTTGCTATATAAATACTTTGGGGAATGCAGTCTGGGAGCAATGGGGTCCAGTCTAAATATAAAAATGAAAGTGAGATGAGCCGAGTTCCGAAGTGTTTAGTGCTGGACAGTTTAAGTGCTGGACAGCCAAGTGCGTTGTGCGACTGGACGCTTTCTGACAGGTCAGCGGGCGTGTCCGTCGCAGAAGTCTGTACACTGGTCTGTGCGTTATTTTATAGCACTCGGCTCATATCGTTACGTATTAATGTATTTAGGTATTTTAGTTGTTGTCAAGATTATTGCCGTAATCAATTTACTCGGGATAAGACATCTTTTGTCTACAGCGGTCCTTAATCGGCGCATACCCATTAATTGGAGGCGGCTCATATCATTATGTATTAATGATTTTAGGTATTTTAATTAATCATATGTCTGTTGTTAGATTGGATGGATTGTAACTTGACGACTTTGGCTAATATTTTAAATAACGTTTTATCTTTGAAAACAAAACAAAGATGTTTTTCTTAATCCCTTAGGATGTTTGTAACGGTGATTAAAAATAATACATATAACTATGTATGTATGTATTGTAAGTAGGTATACATGCATATTGATGCGTGTGTTTGTGTTTTATATATATATGTGCACACACACACACACACACACACACACACACACACACACACACCGTGTTAATAGGTGGTATAAAATGCAGTAGTTCCTGATTGCATTCAGATCACTTATTTTTCCACCATGGTGGTTCTTTTGGAAGTCCGCTTTAAGAGAGATTGTTTAAGAAGTATGAATTATGCAAGCGAGTGTACATTCCAAAGGAAGAGCACGTCTTGATTATGGACCAGCTAAAGAAGATATCTGTTGACCACAGGAAAAACACACCACGAGTACTTACTACCTCATGTCCACGTTTGAAATTCTTCAGTGCGCAGACGTGCAGAAACTGACCAAGATACGCCAGACAGATGAAGACGCCAGGTCTCACCAGCTGCGGTCCCACTCCGATGATGACCAGTTGACGCCAAAAGTAGAGTTCCTGTGACGACGTCAGCGACAAGCATAAGTTCGCCGAAGATGAACAGTTTCAGCAAGACGAGCGGATGAAAGGTAAATATTCCAGGAACCAGTTTGATGTGTGTTCCCAGAGACTGCTTTTGTTGTATGATGTGTCAAAATGCTTTTAGAGCAGCAGTGTCAAAGGAGTTACGCAGGAGTACAAGGGATTGTGAAATGCAGCTATAGAGGAAAAAAGAGGTGTCAAACAAAACGTGTATGTTTCGAGAACAAACGTTTGAACTGCTGTAATAAATAGAACACTACTATTTGAGTTACGAAGTAAATCTCTTCATCCAATTGTAAGTCACCCTTTTTCATTCAATCATTTTGCCTAATGACTTGAGGTCTATTTCAGTCGTTTGGCCTATTTATAGGAAATCTTAGACATTAGGCCAAATGTCTGACGGTCTTGGGAGTTAGGCTAAACCTAAACATTTCAGGCATTAGACCAGATGACTTCTTTCACATATTGGCTGTAATCTATCTATCTATCTATCTATATATATATATATAGGTTTACCATACACACACCGACCCACACAAAAATCACATACACATACATATACATACATATCTACACACCTACGCTCATAACGCTATTTAAGAGACTGTAAGGGTTGACAATTCATGTATTGTTGTGTTGCATATATTGTTGTGAAGTGTCGTGGATCAGGTTTTTCAAAAAAATGTTTTGTTGTCTCTTCTTTAGTAAAATTGCCTTTTACCTTTCTGTCTTTTGTGTCATTTAAAAACCGACGTGAAACACACACAGAGACACACACACACGCACACACACACACACATACATACATACAAATGAATATTCAAAGACACGCAGATACATTCAAACATTACAACAATATTATATACACATTAATTATACAGACACACTAGGTATAAACATATAAAAACAGACACAAACACAACATACTTAAGCAGAGGATTTCGCTAGGGAATACATTCTTTCTCTCTACAAATTCAATACATCAAATACACTGGTTTACACACTGAACCGTTGCAGATAATTTCATCCAGAATTACGGTTCTTGCTATTTATAGACAGGGAAATACCAACATTAATATAATAAATGTCATTGTTTCAGTAACATAACTTATTTAAATAAACGTGTTTGGTTTAGTTCATTGTCGATTATTAAATATTTGAAAGGAATAGAAGGCCAAAACATCCTTTGTGGCATCTATAAATAGACAGAAAATTGTATTTGCGCAGTTAATGAAGACTGCAGGGTTTCAGTTTAAGAATGGGTTGTATGCACGCTTCACTTAGATATCTCGCTTCTGGAACTAATATGTTGTTGGGCTTCACTCAGTGCTTACACATTTTTAATAACATGTAGATGAACTTTCATTCGAAAAAAGGTTTCATTGTAATTTCTATATTTTCTGGTGTTGTTTGTAGCTAGAAACCTTTCTGATATTCAGTATCTTCCTGTCATATCGTCTGTCCATGAATAATACACTGTCATTCTAGACAGAAAAAAAGAAAAAAAAAAAAAAATAAATTAATAAATAAATAAATAAAAAAGGGAAAGAAAATAACAAAACAAAATAAAAAAGACAACTCGAAGAAAAGAAAACAGAAATCAAAACAAAAACAAAGAACAACAAACAAAAAACAAACAAAATAATAATAATAATAATAATAATAATAATAATAATAATAATAACAAAACAAACAAAATGAAATACTTAAGTATTTAGGCCATTTATACCGTGTAAATCGAAATGAATTTAGCGCTTTTGTTTTTGGCCCGAGTTCCGCCCCTGTAGTGTCGCACTAAAATTTGTGAACGTATTATACTGGATTTTAATATTTATTGCGGAAAGCATCTGGAGTTAATACGAATCGATCTACTTGTCTATTACTGAAAACTCTATGAGCAGGCCACTTTAAACACGTGTCGCTGTCCTTGGTCACGTGATCTATGGAAACTATAATGACATCTGAAAATTAAGAGTATATCGTGCTGAAGGTTGGGTGATCGTTCCCTGTCGCTGTGCTTGGGGTTATTACTTTTTCAAATGTGTTTGGATATTTCTTAATGAGAAAACTTGTATTTTCACACATAACTACATTAAAATTAAACTATACAATGAAAATAAAATAAAATAAAATAAAAAGAAATGTATAGGCCTAATGACAAGCTGATCATATTAAATGCTATTTCTTCTTTTGCTTCTTCGTAATATTCGTTCCATCTTTTTTAGGACAAAGGAAAAAAGGGACGAAAAACACACACACACACAACACACACACACACACACAAAACACCATAATCAGCACCTCAAATAAAACAAAAAAAAAAAAAAAAAAAAAAAAAAAAAAAAAAAAACTAATAAATATAATACCAATCTGTTAACTAAACAAAACTAAAAAAAAAAAAAAAAAAAAAAAAAAAAAAAGAAAAATATAAAATGATTATACTGGCAGCGCAACCCGTATGTCAAAGGAATTTAACAGCAACAGCTTTCATTATATACACTTTACTAGTTGCTTCCCTTTATCAACCATCCGCATGAAATTTGAAAAAAGAACCAAAGAAAAACATTTAGCTTAATTTTTTAGTGCTGCTGTCTCTGTGGCATTATTACATTTAAATTACATAACTACAGTTAATCAGTACAAAATATCTTTAATCCTATTTGAAATATTTACACTTGCTTCTAGCCAAGGATTAAGAGCACGTATTTAAAATAACAATGATATTGGGCGTGGTTTATTGCAGACTCGGCCGGTCATTTTTAAAAATATGTTAACCAATGAATTTCAAGAAGCGTAATTATTGACAGGACGACCTGACCTAATTCAGCTTTTGACCCGATTTTAGTAAATGTTGAACAGTGACATCACACCAGCAGTTTCCGATCGGTGGTTGTTATCGGAACTCTCGTATGTGAAAAGAAATGCGATGAGTTCGCTAATCATTAGTTTTGTCGTCTTTATGCTGATTAATTCTCCTGAATCTGCCGTTTCTAATGACTATGTAGCTGTCCCGTTTATACAAATAGGCTCATGTAAACTGGTTATAAGCACAAGAGACATAATTGATTTGAAAAGTTTACAACGCAGTGATGGCTTGCCGAGGTAATGCATGCAGATTTTTGTAATGTATACGAATTTTTATAAATGCTGCTTCTTATTTTTGTTATGCAAGTACATCTAAATTAACTTAGCTACACTGTAGTTCTTTTTGTGAATAAGTGAAAAAGGAATATTTCTTTAAAACATATTGAATAAATAAATACATGCATTTTAAAAATAAATATGAAGAAGAAAAAAAAATAGCTAAATAAATAAATCATAACAAAATTAAAATGAATTTTGACTGAAATTATTAATTTGTATTCTGACATATTATTTAAAACTGAATATGCTTATTCTTCAAAACTGTTTTGTAACTGGTCTTACAGTCAAAACCACTAACACAAACACCAACTTTACCATGTTCTGTTAAACCACAACCACAAGAACATTATTACTATGACTACCAACACTGCTATCACTGGTAACAATCAACCATGGATTATCATCTGCACCATCATCTATTATTATAATCATCATCAGCAGCAGCATTATTATTCTCATCTAGATAATCATCATAATTATTATCTTCATCATCAACATTATCATTCTCAGCAATATTGTGGTTTTAACATCAGATAATAAAATAGGATTTTACTATTTACAATTTCAATTTTTGTGGTTGTTTATTGTGGTATTATGTTTCATATTTCACACTTCACCGATTCTTTTCTTTACCATGACCTTTTTGGCAACCACTCAAACATTTCAAATTTAAATATATATATATATATATATATTTATACATATATAAAAAAAATTAAAATGTGTTGAAGATTATTTATAAAATAACTGTTAGAAAATAGCTTCAATGTATTTTGTGTAGAACTGTTTCTTAATAATTATTTATTTATTATGAAATGACCTACCAAACTTGTTCTCTCTCTCTCTCTCTCTCTCTCTCTCTCTCTCTCTCTCTCTCTCTCTCTCTCTCTCTCTCTCTCTCTCTCTTTCTTTATTTATTTCACAGGTTTATTATTTGTGAGTTTATTTACAGGGAAGTCTTACAACTATACTTTTAACCTGTGTTTATCACTCAACATGTCTCAAGTCAACACTGACATTGTGCAAGGGTATGGATGTTATTTAGTTGCAGCGAAGAAAATGTGTTGTTTACTTATATCTACATTAACATGGATCCCATTAACTGACATATGTCCATTTCACATACATACACATTCGTAAATATAATATTTAAACACGTACATTTAGACATAATAAATCCAAATCATCTCTCTCTCTCTCTCTCTCTCTCTCTCTCTCTCTCTCTCTCTCTACAACTCTCTCTCTTTTGTTTTCATCTCTATTATTTATTTTGCATCTCATTCTTTCTCTCTTTCTCTATCATTTGCTACCCCATATATTATTCTCTCTCTCATTTTCTTTCTGTTTCTCTCTCTCACTGTCTCTGTCTTATTCTCTATCACTCTATTTTTATCGTTTTTCTGTTTCTCATTCTCCATCAGTATCTCTTTTTCCCTGTTTATACCTTTCTTTCTTTCTCCCTTTCTTTCTTTCTCCCTTTCACTTTGTCTTTCACTTACATTTTTGCTCTCTGTTTCTGTAATTAGTAATTAATGTTTAACTGTCAGCTACAAAATGTTTCATCTCTTTTTCATTTTTTTTAAATATATATATTTTTTTATCAGGTATGTAAGTTCAACATCAAAGAACAGAAACAATATTTTACTCTTGGTTTGCAGAACTACGCCAAGTTCCGAGTCATTCGAGATATCAGCAACAACCACACCAACTCAACACTGGTCTTTACTGCAGACAAGTACTTACACACTTCATATTTATCAGTGGATCATTATTTGTATTTAGTAATTGGAAATATACAGCAACATTTCTTAAATTTCATTTTAGGTTTAATCGATATAAGAATTTGTTTTATTCATGTAGGTATAGTTACATTTATAAATTATAGTAAGATCAGTAATGATGATGATGATAATTAAAAAAATAAGAAATAATAATCATGCTATTTCTGCTACTTTAGTAATAATAATAATAATAATAATAATAAGAAGAAGAAGAAGAAGAAGAAGAAGAAGAAGAAGAAGAAGAAGAACAAATACAACAGCAAATACAACAACAACAACAGCAACAATAAGAACAGTAAATAAATTACAAATAAAAGAACATGGTTTTATTGAAAGTATATATTTGGTTTGAAGATTACAGATAGCAAAGATCTGAATTTTTTAAAGAAACAAATTTGTTCTTAATGCTGATAGGTACATGCAGATTGCATGTAGATAAATATTTGAATTTATTTTCATTAGATTTATAAGCATGTACAAACTTCATTATTATGTTCAATGAAAAATGTATTTGTTTTTACTGAATACAGATACAGACACATTTCCTTTTCATAATATTAAAAACAAAAATAAAATTATGAATTTTATAAACAATTCTGTATTTTTAATCAAAATTAATTATTTTTGTTGCATACAGATCTGTACATATTTCATGTTAAATACTAAAATTAGTTTTTGCTTGATATATGTAGAGGTAAATCTCATCTTTCTAAACAAAATAATGTTTCAGTTGTATTTGAATTAAGAAACATTTATTCACTATATTCATAAATTAATTATTAGAATTTATTCTTACTGAATATAGAGGTAAAAAAGATCTTATATTTGTGAATATTTGAATTTATGGTCTTTCAGATTGCTATATATGCAAATTTAATATTTGTAAATAAAAATAATTTGCTTTTAATGTATATAAATACTTGCAAATATCATTTTTAAATAATAAGAATTAATTTTTAATGTGTACATGTTTGATTTATAAATATATATAAAAATAGTTTTATTGCATTTGATAGATACTGGTCTTATATTTATAAGCATAACAACATACTTTTATTTTCAGGGTATATAATTTACAAAATTTCATATTTATAAACATTGGTGACACACACACACACACACACACACACACACACACACACACACACACAGACACACACACTACCATCAGAAGTAACATTTAAACAAAAATGACTTTGATGTAAATAAAAAGAGTAACATTAATTTATTTATATATTTATTTAAACAATTTTTTTTTTTTTTAGATCAGTGCAACAAAGGAAAACAATAATTAAGTTAATTTGTGATGCAACGAGAAAAGAACCTGATGATGGTTTGTTTAAAATTATTGAAGATTCTGGTGTTGGAAATGTGCTATGTAATTTTAAATGTAAAATTTGGGAAGTTCATATAAAGTATTTCAAAAATAGGTCCAGTGTTAATTTTAAAAATCAAAAATAATAATTGTAAATTTTGGAATTTGAAAACAGGAATTTTTGGCACTCTTTGTAAGGTTAGTAATTTTAAAATATGGGATTTTAAAAATGTGCATTCATTAGGTAGTATAAACTAAAATATATTTTTCATCTTCTCCATTTTTTTTTGCTTCACATGTAAGCTTTGTTGAAAATATAATAACATTCTGTCCATTTCTTCATGGTTTGTTCACTATATTCATAAATTAATTATTAGAATTTATTTTTACTGAGTATAGAGGCAAAAAAGATGTTATTTTCTGAATATTTGAATTTATGGTTTTCAGATTGCATATATGCATAATTTAATGTTTGTCAAGAATAATTTGCTTTTAATGTATATAAATACTCTGCAGATATCATTTTAATAATAAGAATTAATTTTAATAATATGTTTTGATTTATAAATATATATAAAAACAGTTTTGTTGCATTCGATAGATACCGGTCTGATATTTATAAGCATACTTTATTTTCAGGGTATATGTTACAAAGTACTCATATTTATAAACATTAGTGACACACAAACATACACACACACGATATCAAAAGTAACATTTAAACAAAAATGACTTTGATGTAAATAAAAATAATAACACACTTATTTATATATTTTAAACAAATTATTTTTTTTTACAGCTGCAAGTTAATTTGTGATGCAAGGAGAAAAGAGCCTGATGGTATTTGTTTAAAATTGTTTAAAATTAAAGATTCCGGTGTTGAAATGTGGTATGTAATTTTAAATGTAAAAATTTGGGGAAGTTCACATAAAAGCATTTTAAAAAATAGCAGTGTTAATATTAAAAAATCAAAAATAATAATTTAAATTTTGGACCTGAAAACACGAAATTTAAGCACCTTTGTAAGGTTGGGAATTTTAAAATATGGATTTTTAAAATGTGCATTCATTTTGTAGTATAAACTAAAAGACATTTTTTTTTCCATTTTGTTAATTAAAAGCTTTGTTGAAAAATATATTTAATTTTGTGTCCATTTTTCATTTATTTTACTGGATGCATTTTTCAAATATATTTGTTTGAAAAAAACAAAAAATAACCAGACAAGGCGTGCAGTAATCAGGAGAAAACTTTAAAAAAAAAACCTAAAAAGCTCCTTTCACAAAAAAATATAGAGAAAATAAAAGAAAAGAAAGACACAGAAAAGGAAAAGAAGGAAAGAAAGAAAAGAAAGAAAGAAAATGAAAAGAAAACAAACATAAATATAAAAGAAAAGAAAGAAAAAAAAAAAAAGATATCTTCTAGGACATGAACACGAACATAACTTTTCAATATCTTGGAGCACATTTGTAGAAAAATATTTTCTAAATGAAATACTTGAATAATAGCTGAACAACTCATCACATATATAACTAAAATGATAATTTATGCTCTTTTGTTGTTGTTATTGTTGTTGTTTTTGTAATTTGCAGGGTTCTTTTTCAAGTCTGCCATTAATCACATTTCACCAGATTTGAAAACTTCAATACATTTAATTTGAACATTTTAAAAGTTTTAGTAAAAATAAAAGAATAATAATAAAAAATAAAAAATAAAACAGTTAAAAAACAACAAATAAAAAAACAAAAACAATACAAATATACACAAACAACAACACAAATAAAGCAATTAATTGTTTTATTTTTACTGATGTTCTAATCATGTGATGAATTTTAAGTTGTCTCCATAACCAACCTATTTGCATAGTAACACAATTATTTATACAAATAAATGTTATAACACTTGGTACATCATACAACATTCATTAAACCTCACTGCAGAGTTATATTTCTTTACACCTTATTATGTAGCTTTACAGTGCTCACTATACAGAGTAATCGTTTACATTCAATATGTAGATAACAAGTTCAGATAATAATTTAATAGTGTCAGTAATGTTATCTTAATCTAGTGTATTAGTTACACTCATAACAACATAATTGTGTATACTTTTACCTCAGCTTAAAGTGCAAATGGGGTAATTGTACATTAAATGAATTACCTGGTGTTGATGTATTTTAAAAATAAATTTATGTGTGTGTCTGTATTAAATAAAATCTATATCTATCTATCTGTCTATCTGACTGTCTATATCTGCCCAGCTATTTGTCTCTTAGTATACACATATATTTATGTTTTCTATCTTTCTATCTATATATAGACATAGATGTAGATTGTTTTGTATATATATATGTGGAAGTATGTGGTTATTTGTTTTTAGTTAGGATTTTGTATTTAATGTTTTATGTGCAGATATTTGCTTTTTTAGCAGGCTTGGTCATTAATGTAGGTTTGTTACAGCTTGCCTCCTGTCAGCTTATTTGTAACTAAAGTTTATTTTATCCCCTAGCCAGGTTAGTACCAAACAATAGGCTGGTAACTTGTGTCATTGTGGTGATTGTTTCATTCAGCTTACACTGTATTAACACACGTTACTTGCCTTGCGCGTTAACTATTGTTTCAAACTCCTCTCCCAAGCCATCAGGGAATAAACAACCTGGCTCAAGTGTTCAGGTTTATTTCTCCCTGCTAAGATTATACTGTCCAGGCCAGATTTCATTTTAAAGGTGGAACTGAATTTATTATTTGGATGTGGATATTATCTGAAAGGTTAGTCTGTATTTTGCTTTATTTAATATATGTATGTTTTGTATACATACTTGTTTAATTACTTTAGGAATATATAAAGTAATTATTATTTATATTGGATATATGGATTAAATTACATTGAATAAACATTTGTTCAAGATAACTATTAAAGAAAACATATACAATCTGAATGAAATGTCAATTGTGTATATGTATTTTGTATGTATATTTTTTATGTGTGTGTGTACATGTTTTTGGTGCATCGTGGTTGGCGATATGTGTGTGTTAATTAATTGTGTAATTGTCAGTAGTTTCTTTTTATATGTCTTGTATTTGATTTGTAGGTGTCCTGTTCTCGTTCAGTGTACTGGAGAATCCAGTTTCTTACACCCAGGTGTCATCTACCTGGTATGAGTTTTATGTATTATGTTTGTCAAATATCAGTTTGTCATGTATAACTGTGGTATATGACTAGTTGTATTTGTCATGTTAATCAAGTGTATTTATTACATGTATTTGCTTTATGTTATCAAATGCTTTTATAGTTTGGCATTAAATACTCAGGATTTTAAAGCAAGATAATTCAATTTACATTATTTTCATGATGAGATGAATAGTATTATAGATATACATTTGCTTAAATTGTGATATAAATGTTATATATATACATAAATTATTCTATAACTTGATGCTATATGTACTCTATGATGTGATATTTATTGTTGTTTTGTGTTCTCTTAGGGTGTTTTTCCTTGTCTTCATTTTTTTTGTGTGACATCAGATAAATGGTCTGAACCCACCCGTAGCTGTTACGTTCTACTTCCTGTGTTCTGGAAAACGTAAAAAAAAAAAAATCTGGTACTGCTACATTTGGAGCCGACGTAGGGACTGACAAACAAGACAAAGGATGGACACACAACCAATGGATGGCAGAGGGTGTATGTATCGACGACAGTGTTACTAACTCCACCTATGAACTTCCTCCCTAGTGTATGACGTCATCAGATGTTTCGTGAGCTTCTCTGATTTTATTTGTGTGTGTGGTTTTGTTTTTTTGTAATTCCACTTGGACATTTTAACTTAGAACTAAAATAATGCAATGAGAAATGGTTATATTATGTATAACGCCATGACATTGCTTTGAAAAGCCAATTTAGTTATCAGAAAACAAACAACAGATCTTATTTATTTATTTCTTTTTCTTTTTCTTCTGTGGACATTTTGTTTTTAAGTTGTTTTCATATACGTTGAAAAAAAAAAAAAGCAAATGATGTATCGATACAAATTTGTAATTGAGTACCTTTTCACTGTGTGAATCTATTTAATTATTTAATTTAATTTATTTATTTTAATTTTTTCACTTACCTGTGATGAAAAGAGTCAATACCTGAACTTGAATACCTTGTATTTGTTTTTTTTGAAGATTTTTTTTGTGTAGTTGTTATATTCTTACCTTAATATCTTCTATAACTTATAAAGATAGTATTACAGTATATACTTACCTTCAACCATGTCTGATCCTAAAATGGCGGAATTAAGTGCGGAAGAGAGTGCAGTTAATTTCGTCATTTAACAGTTACATGTCAACCCTAAGGCTGATACTCAGAAGATTTGGTTGGCTGGATGACTCAGTTTACTAAAGGAGCTGTCAAAAAGGAAGATGAAGGAGCTGCCAAATATTCACCTTTACAGCCTACTCTGCCTTCGTCACTGACTTTTTAACACAGCCACCTCGGCTTCCTTTCTTCTCAGGTGACGGAAAGGTGATGTTGATTTTGATCAATGGAAACATGAATTGGAATGTTTGACTAATACCCATGGTACATCTGTCCTGTCTGAAGCTATTAGGCGTTCGCTTCGCGGTAAAGCTGCTCGCGTTGCAATGGATATAGATAAAGATGCGCCTATTGAAAGACTAATAGAAACTTGATAGTGTTCTTGGAAGTAAAAAGTGGGTCATGCTATTATGGCTGCCTTTTACACAGCTAAATAAAGTGACGATGAAAGTGTAGCTGACTGGGCATGCCGGCAGAAGATATTTTGTGCAAGGCTGTTGCTGCAGGGAAAGTGAATCAATCTGAAACTGAAGCAATATTTACGTAATATGTTTTGGACAGGGCTTCGACCTGAACTAAAAGATTTATCAGGACACAAGTTTTGAAAAGGATGACACTTTTGAAGATTTTATTAAAAGTTATAAGACAAAGTAGAAGAAGAATTGCAACAGAGAAAGAAAATAATTGAATCAAAGGGCAGACTATTCCTGGAAGGCTGCGGTTTCTCAAAGAGAATTCCGATATTCAGGAAATTCGAGATATACTCAAACAGATGTCAGCAGAGTTGAGTTCTCTGAAGCAGCGTCAGACAGCCACTGGTCAAAACAAGGCATCAGGCAGATATCAAATCTGTTCCAAAATGAATTCTGCATCATCTTCTTTTCAGAGTAATGAACCGGTCTGTTTTCGTTGTGGTCAGCCAGGGCACATAAAGAAGGGATGTAGGGTTAAATTACCCCACCAGACAGGTAAACCTTTGGCTGGAGACCGCCTATGGCGAAGGGCAACCCATAGGTACACATGGAGTCAAGCCCATATTTCAAAACCAGCAAATAACAGAAATGGTTGGTGATCCAAATGAAAGTTCTATACTTGTCCAATGGTATTTCTACTAAAAGCTCTGTAGAGATACTGGTTCTACAGTTCAACAATTTCTGAAGGTTTTTATAACAAGCATTTTCTGATACACCTCTCAAGTCTCTTGATACTATTTTAAACGTTGAATGTGCCGATGGTAAGCTTTTACCGTATCATGGGTATATTGAAGTTGAACTGCAAGGGACAGACAGTATTTCCTCTCCTTTGCTTAGCATTTTGTTAGTTGTACCAAATAGTAAGTACAATTCTTCTGTCCCATTACTTCTTGGTACTAACGTTCTCTCTCATTTTATGAATCAGTGCAAAGAAACACATGGTAACAGATTTCTACAAAAAGCTAATCTTCATACCCCTTGGTATCTGTCTTTTTAGATGTTTAACATTACAGCAAAAGAATTGGGAGAAACCATTTTATTCTTGGTAAGGTGAAGAGTGCAGAATGCAAAGAGTGGTGATTCCTGCCAACAGTGAAATCACGCTGCGTAGTGTTGTTGATAAACCTCTTCCCTATAGATGTACTTGGGCTATGACTGCACCAACCAAGGGTTCCGTTATTCCGGATGACTTAGACATCGCTCCAAGTTTATTCAGCTACAAGTATGACAATAAAAAGAAATTGTTTGAGTTAGACATTCACATTTCAATGTGACAACTCGTGCAATATCCGTTCCCTCGTGCCATTATTTGTGAAATACAAGCTGTTGAAATTGAAGATATTCCTGAGATGAAAGAGACAACAACTTCAAAGATTTTCTGTTTTAGATATGTTGAATTTTGGAGATTGTTGTTTAGTACCCTGAAAAAGAATTAGAACAGGAAAACAGGTCATTTCTTCTTTTCAGATATTTTCTCAACAGGTGATCTAGATGTAGGTCATACCACTGCGGTACACCATCGAATTGAGTTAGACGATGAAACGCCCTTTAAGCAGCGACATGGACGTATACCACCCGCAATGTACCAGGAGGTCAAGGATCATTTACAACAGTTGTTGGCCGGTGGCATCATTAGACATTCTCATTCTCCTTGGTCTTCAAACGTGGTATTAGCTCATAAGAAAAATGGTAAACTCAGGATGTGTGTAGATTATAGACAGCTGAATTCGAAAACCGTTAAAGATTCTTACTCTCTTCCAAGAATTGAGATGTTTGATGCTGTGACAGGTGCAAAATATTTTTCAACTTTAGACATGAAGAGTGGATACCACCAGGTTAAAATTGAAGAAAACCACAAGGAAAAGAACTGCATTTACTGTTGGACCTTTAGGATTTTACGAATACAATCGTATGCCCTTTGGGTTATGCAACAGTCAGCAACATATCAACGGTTGATGAATGATACCTTTGAGGGACTTCATCTCAAGTCATGTTTGATTTATTTGGATGATATTTTAATATTTTTCCAAAACGTATGATGAACATCTTGATCGCTTGTCCCAAGTATTTCAGCGAGTTCGAGAATCAGGTTTGAAGCTGACAGCAGAGAAGTGTTCCTTTTCAAAAACAAAATAAATTTTTCTTGGACATGTAATTTCTGAGGCTGGGATAGAAGCCGATCCTGATAAAGTTGAGAAGATTATTAATTGGCCAAAGCCAACTAACCCTAATGAGGTTAGGCAATTTTTGGGGTTCGCTGGCTATTATAGAAAATTTGTTAAGGATTTTGCAAAGGTAGCTAGACCTTTGACATCCTTAATGCCTCACACCAGGCCACAATCCAAGAAGAACGAACCCCTGGAAACCTTGGACATGGGGACCCAGTCAAGAGGTAGCTTTTCAGCAACTGAAAAGAAATCTTATCTTCGCCTCCCATTCTTGGGTATCCTGATTACAGTAAACCGTTTGAATTGCACATTGATGCAAGTTCACATAGCCTTGGTGCTGTGCTTTTTATCAAAGAAAATGACGGGATGAAGCATGTCATTAGCTATGCCAGTAGAAGTCTCAGTAAGTCTGAAGCCAATTATTCAGCTCATCGGTTAGAATTTTCTTGCTTTAAAATGGGCTATAAGTGAAATATCATGAATATGTGTGGAAACAAGTTTACGGTGCTGACCGATAACAACCCCGCTAACATATGTACTCACATCGGCAAAGTTGGATGCCACGGGTCACAGATGGCTAGCAGCACTTGCATCATACGATTTTAACATCTTTTTACCGACCTGGGTTAAACAACGCTGATGCTCATTCTTTATCCAGACTACCTGGTTCATCAGAACATACCGAAATATCGGCAGACACAGTTAGAGCTGTATGTGGTGTTTTGAATGCTCAACCGTTTGTAGAAGCATTAAGCACTTCTGCAGAAGTGGTCGATTCTGTTCTGGATGATGGACAGAACATCAGTGGAATGTCTGACAGAGACTGGAGGAAAGCCCAAGCTGCTGATACAATCTTGCATCCATGGATGGAGCTTGTACGAAGGAAGAAGAAACCTCGTCGACAAGATTTTCCTTCTACCCCAGTGAATAATGCCTATTTCAGAGCTTTTGATAGTTTTGTTTTGTGAAGGTATTTTGCATCGCCAGGTGAAGATCGATGGTCAGATTCGATATCAACTTGTTTTACCATCTAAATATGTTCATGATGTTCTCCATGGTTTACACAATGATGTTGGGCATCCTGGTCGTGACAGGACTTTATCACTTCTTCGTGACAGATTTGATTGGCCAGGCATGGCAGCTGATGTTGAGGAATGGATTAAAAACTGTAACCGGTGTGTACGGCGGAAATCATTAGCTAATGCTCGTGCTCCGCTTATTAATATCACCACCACTCAACCCCTGGAGTTAATTTGTATGGACTTTCTTACTTTGGAAACCTCAAAGGGAGGTTATCAACATATTTTAATAATCACTGATCATTTCACCAGGTACGTGCAAGCTATACCTACTAGAAATATGACAGCAAAGACTACAGCAGAGGCCTTCTACAACAACTTTGTGATACACTATGGTATTCCTCTACGAATACATAGTGATCAGGGAAGCGAACTTGAAAGTCGTTTGATGAAAGAACTTTGCATAATTTTGGGAATGGACAAATCAAGAACTACCCCATACCATCAATGGGTAATGGCATGTGCGAGAGATTTAATCGTACATTGCTTGATATGCTTAGGACTCTTAATCCTGATCAAAGAAGGACTGGAAAACATATGTTGGACCTCTAGTTTCATGCCTATAACTGCATCAGGCATGATTCAACTGGATATTCACCGTTCTTCTTAATGTTCGGACGAGAGCCCCGATTGCCCATTGATCTTGCCTTTGGAATTGATTTGAACAGGGGTAATGACTCACTGCTGACATATGTCAAATCTTTAAAGGAGAAAATTAAACATTCTATGAATTGGCATCAAAAGCAATAAAGTTAGCTCAACAACGACAAACGACTGGCTATGACCTGAAGGTTAGGGGCGCAACCTTAGAGGGAAGGTGATCGTGTCTTAGTCAAGACATTGGCTTTCGAGGGGTAAGCATAAACTTGCAGATCGATGGGAAGAATTTCCATACCTCATCCTTTCACAGCCGAACAAAGGATATCCCGGTGTTCGTTGTACAGAGGAAGATGGTGAGGAAGGACAAGGACCTTACATCGAAATCATCTTCTTCCAATAGGGTCCCTTCTTCCTGATAAGGAAGAAAAAGCCTAAACCGAAACCCAGGAGGAAACTGCTTCATTCAAATCCTACACCAGAGAAACAAGATTTGGAGGAAACACAGTCGGAGATAGAAGGATCTTGATATATTTTCCACAGCAGACGATGGTCTTATATCCATCCCTGAAGTTACTGTTGGAGAAAAGCATTGTTTGATTCACAGAAATGTAAGAACCCACATATAAGTTGATGCTTGAATGTTATCAGTGATTTATGCATTGTTATATTTTACTTTACATACTTAACCTATATAACTGAATCAGCAAATAAATAGACAAGTTTTCATATCCTCAGTCTCTTAGGAATTTTTCTGCTTTCTTCAAAGTAAAAATAATGGAAGATATTGAGCTTTGTATTTTAAAATGTGTAAATTATGTGATTTGAAGAATAAAAAAATGTAAGTAGAAATATGATTGTACAAAATTTGTTTTTGAAATTTATATCAATTGTTACAGAGATATCTGTTGTTAGAAATGTAAAACATACAATATATTCTGAAATTTTAGGTTAGACGTTTTATAATATAAATTTAGAGTTTGTCAGATAACAAGCATGACTGTAGCAGCAAATTATTATTATATATATTTTTTTAAATATACTAATGAGACTGCCATGTAATTAGTAATTAATTAATAATTTAAATAAATTTTACAAGACTGTTGGATGACAAGCATCAGTGTAACTGCAGAATACACTAATGAGAATGCCATCTAATTAACAGTACTTGATAATTTAAATTTTTTGCAGAAAGGTCAGAAAACCACAAGAGCAGTGATATGTTTATTATGTTTGGTGCTATTCTTAGCTTCTTGTTCATGGCGTTAATTATCAGATTCTTGTGTTACCTCAGTAGAACACACCTACCATTCTACTACAAACTTCCAGGTGAGATTTTCAGAGTTCTGCATTTAAAATATTCATTTAGTGACATTAAGAACTGTTCTAAATAGAGTCCGTATTCTTCTGAGTTACATTTTGTAAATATTTTTGGCTTCCAATCTTTATTAATAATAACATTTAACAAATGTACCTTAGGTGATACAAAGAACTACTCTGTATGTTATCTGTATAGTTCTGAGTTTTACATTTAATTTTGGTTTTGTAGCTTCCAATCTTTATTAATAATAAAGTAGATTAAACAATAGAATGCAATTTAAAAATACCTGATCACCAACATTTTTCTATAGTTGCGACATCATTATATATATATATATATATATATATATATATATATATAAAGTGTTTAAGAAGTCACATATTTGCTGTTTCAGTTACTGGAAAAATGAGAGGGTTTTCACACCATTCCCCCAATGATGACATTTATGACAGACGCCTAACAGCCCCATCACTGATGTCTGTTAGGTACCGGGATTATGAACCAGGATGGAAAGTGTCCAAGAAAAGTCAGCTGCCTGTTTTAGAGAATGCTGTTATGTCTATTGACACGATTAAAATGAGACAGAGGTGAGCTACTGCCATGGTGAATTTACAAATGCAGATATAGGATTCGTATTTTTATTTCTTTTCCTTTTTAATTATTTTTTTACATACATATATATATTTTATTTATATTTATTAATTAGATATTTAAGGAAACATTTTTTGATTAAAGTTGTGGATTAGTAAAGATTTTCTCTCAATCAAATTTTGATCAGCCTTTGCACCATTTTCAACTTGAAATCATGTGAGGTATTT
>CM022674.1:15747923-15777923 GCA_012295275.1 Chrysomallon squamiferum
GTACTTAATTATACATGATTTGTTTATTATTGTCATTATACAATTATGATCACTGTATTATACATTTGTACACAATAATTATTAACATGTATTTTATAATACCATTAGTTTATCAGTGGCTGTGTTATAATATCTGTATGTATTTATAACATTTTAAACAAAACAACCCAAAAACCCCAATTTTGTTTAAATAAAATATTTCTGTCACATGCAAGATTTATATTACCAAAGATGTTTATAATTACGTGTGATAATTTTGAGTGTACTGGAAATAAGATTATTTTGCTGTCATTTGTTGCAATGTTCTGCAAGAATTCATTGAAAGAAATCAGTGTAATCAGTGAATGGAGTTACATTGAAAATGTTCTTTAGAAAATTACTTCATGTGAATCCACATTTTGTGTACAAGGTCTGTGTGTGTATGCGTGTGTGTGTGCTTTGATGTGTCTATATATATATGTATATATGTTTTTATGTATGTGTGTGTGTCTGTATATGTGTGTATATGTATCCTTTAGTGCCTATATATATATATATATATATATATATGTTTGTAAATATACATGTGTGCCAATACTTGTGCATATCTATGTGTGTTTGCCTTCACAAATACCTTGTATCCATGATTCCAGATACCTATCAATATAATATATTCCAAAAAATCCCACCATATATATATATATAATTTATTTTTGAAGAATAACTTTACACCTGTTATTAAACCTGTTTTTGAATATGTTAACACAACTCTTTCTCATTTCTTTATATTTACAATTATGTATACAAAATCCCACTTAAATTATTATTTTATTGACTTGTATTGTGTTAATCTTTTCTGTATATGCTCATAAATACACACACATACAAGCATACAGACATACATACATACTGCTGTTACTAAAATGTCCTGAAAATGAAGAAAATTGTAATACATTTTTATTTGTCTTTTTTCAATTAATTGATCATTCATAATTTGTTATATTTTACATTTGAATATTCAGAAAAAAGAAAACAAATATGTAATAAATATTTAGCTTTTCCCCATTCCTAATACACTGTTACAATAGTTACTTTAATTTGCATATTCATAATATATTAGCTTAATACTTTAGTTTGTATATTCATAATATATTAGCATAATACTTTAATTTGCATATTCATAATATTTTAGTGTAACAATTGCTTTTACTTCCCTATTCATGACAGATTACTGTTACAATATTTTTACATTAGCAGATTCATAACACATTATTAAACCACGAAAGGGAAATAACTGAACTGTGATAAAACTAGATGAAATCCAGGCTTTGTGTTTAGCCGTAAAACAGTCATTGTGAGTGTTCAGCTTATTCCTAATTTGTTATGATAATTATTATTTTACATTTTCGTATTGAAAATAATTATGATTTAACAATTATTTTACATACATGCATTTTAAATTAAATGTAATTTGTATTCTACATTTTAAATTAAATTTGTTATTATAATTAGTATTTCATATTTGCTTATTAATAATTATTATGTTTAATGATTATTAATTTTAATTTAAATGTTTGCAATTAATTATCAGTGACATTAACTTCTAAATTTACTCAAATAGGTTGCCCAGTACAGGCATGATTGAATATTGAGAATGAAAAATCATTCCAAACTTTGCTCATTATCCTTTTAATAATTTGTAAAATATCTTCGATTTGTTTGTTAACCATTTTTTAAATAAATCTGTGGTAAATCAGTTAATAATCATGATTTTTGTGAATAAAAACACTTTTTAACTTTTGAATCTATTGTCACTTGTGTTTATTAATAACCAATAGAAAGAAAGTGAAACTAGTGTAAGAAAAATATTTATTCACAATAGTTGTGAGTTTATTTCAAACACAGAGTGAATATACAACGTTTTCTGTGAATTCAGTGTAAAAAATACAACAGCTATATATATGTGTGTATGTGTCTACATATATATATATGCAATATACACACAGACACACACATTTACTATAATAACACATTTACTTTTCTTCCTACTATTGTGCCCGTTTGTTCATTCCACTTAAAAGTGTTTTAGTAGATAACACGCCATTTTATTTTAAAAAATTTTTTTTTTACTTAGGCCTACTTAATTTAATTCAAAAACCTTTACACACGAGAGAAGTAAAAGTAAATTTAAAATATTTATTTCATATCAGTTTTACTTTTGAAGTACAGTAGTTTTATAATTTTATTCAACATTGTTGATAACCCACCCATTATGTTTCTGACTTTATCCTGAAATCACCTTTCAGAAAGAAGACACACTCAGAAATCTGACTGACGTTTTAACCAACTCTCAGTGATAATGCATTCAGCTAAACCAGTGACCTAGAACAAACTGCTTTTTAGAACAAAGTACATAAAGAAGATGAAACGATACCAATTTTATGAAGATTGGCCCAGTAGTTGAGGGTTCAAAGGTTGGTGATTACACCCATTTTTGCGAAAAATCTCAAAATTCGGTGGGCCATATCTCCTACACCACTGGTCAGATTGGGCTAAAATTTCAGATTTGGTGCTGTGAGATCCCAGCCAACAAGTATGTCAAGTTTCATAAAAATATCAGACGGTCGGGTTTAAATTATTTTCTTGTTTATTTTGGGGGGGGTGGTGATTTGACATGGAATGACCCTTATATTTTGTTTTTTCTATAAGTCCTTGATCCCTCTCTGTAGATTCTATAAGTATACGAAGTGTAATTTGTGTTTATTATCGAGAAAAAATGATAATGTAATGCCAGGTCTCTGTATGTCTGGTACAAATAATTTTATTACTCCAGTCATTTCGGATGTACAATGACTATACTTAATCAGTCAAGTAGTCACCATAATCTTATAAATTGTTATTGTCTTTCTGTCAATCGATCTCTCTATCTATCTATATGCATATAAAAACACACTCACACATACATACCCACATATATTAATAATATTGTAGTGACAACTTCATACAAATTCACAGACACACACACACACAGACACACACACACAAGCGAAACACCAGGTTGCTGTCTTTAGATATCTGCAAAGATAAAAATGCTAAACTGCACTGAGGCTAAAGCAGGATAAATCAGATATGGTAAGACAGTAATCAGTTATTTTATTTTATGTGCAATCCTAAATATCACAACATTTTTTATTTTGTTTTCATTGTTAGTTCTCGCTTTAAATAACTACAATTTATTGTTTTATGAAGTGAAAACTGTTTTAAATAATAGTTTTCTAAGACCTGAACGAGCAGCAACTGTGAACGCTGTATGTAAATACATAATTTGTCAAAGTAAACACACATCTTTCATGAAAAGCAACATTTTGGGGGTATGTGCCTAAAAATAAATTTATGAAAGTAATCACATCTTGCCTATATGTACTTTAAAAAGTATTTATAATGCTGACAGTGGTGCTCAACTAAACTTGGTGTTATAATGGGTTGGGTGAAAAAAATGGACACCAGTGTTTTGCCCGCTCAGTAGTCATAGAGAACAACAAAACAGTACACTGAGTTATGAACATGTTTAATTTTAGTGTTTCTTAACCAAGCATTAACAAATTGAATACCAACAACAGTAATAATAATAATTGTATTTCACACACCTGTAGTTTACCTTTCTATGTCTTAATTAAATTGTAATCCCACATACATGTACAAAAACTAGATGACCCTGTAGTAAAACACTAGACACAAGTGAATTGTCTTTCTACATTGCTATTTGGATTTTCTCCTATCTAGGTATCTGGATTTTTTGGCGCAAAAAGATGAAATTATTTTATCAGGAAAATTAAATGTAACAACAATTTTATACAAAAAAACCAAAAAACTTTCAAGATTTCATCCTGTCTCAGTTCTTAAGAGTTTGGATTTTGTTGTTGTTTGGTTGTTTTAGAAAATAATTTATATTTTATTATTTTTTATTTTTTGTTATTGTATTAAATTTATTTTATTTTATTTTCTAAATGAAAATTAGCACATATTTTAATAATTTGAAAACGTATATATGTTTTGTATTATTCTACTGGCAGGACTGAAAAGTTATATGATCAGTTACAACAACTGGTTTAACATACAACAGCAAGAATCTAAAAATGGGATACATTGAACTATAAATAAGTAATTGTTTTGAGCGTAATATATCGATGTACATAGGTATTTCTGCAGTGAGTGTTAAACAACAGCAAATGGAAGCGATGAGTAATTCAGTAAATTATTTATAAAAGAGAATTCATCTCTGTATCTGTGGTTAATCTTAAATTTATGTCCTCAAATGACAGCAGATATTCACTCAATGTTTTATTAAGAATTTTTGTTATCACCATGCTCATCTATGAAATGGTTATACATCCGCTTTTGGATGTCAAACTTGAGAAATCATCTGTTTTCAGTCAGAACAGAGGCAGAGTTGATATCTCAACAACTTCTGTACAGATAAAACTATAATGTGACTGAAACAAATCTAGTATATTACAAATACACTAGTAAATAGAGCTGATCTATTTTTTTAAAAGTTTGAGGTTTTATTGTATTACATTTGATTCATAACATTTTATTTTGTAAATTAACCAGATCCATGTACATTGATAATAAATAAATAAATAAATAAAATTCTATTATAAGCATCAGTTTCAAGTGTGTTAATGATTTTTGATACTGATTTTTGAAAAAATGGTAGTTATAACATTTATTTTTAATTTGAGTATTTGAGTATTTTGTTCCTCTTGGTGCTTAATTCTTCTTTTATGTTTTTGTTTTTATTTTTTTATAAATATTTTGGGTAAATGACAACAGTTCTTTCATTGCAATAGTAATAATAATAAAAGAAAGTATTACTTGACAATATTAATTTAAGAAGAGAGGTAAATCAGTGTGTAAGTTTTGTATTGTTCTATTGACAGGACAGAAGTGTTGTATGGTCAGTTACAGACAACTGGTTTAACATACAGCAGCTAATGTCTAAAGATGGATTAAACATAATTATAAGTAAGTAAATGTTATGTTTATTTAAAGTATTTACATTAACATTTAATGTTATAAGTGTGCAATGTACAGTACAAGACTGATAAAACTTTAGTTGTCAAAGCCAGTCTTGGGCTAGGTCCAGGTTTTATTAAAAAAGTAACTTTTCATTCTTGTTGTGTAGTTTGTTACTTATAATTATTTGTTTAACAGTTTTCAACCTTTACATAAAATAATTTACACTCACTTCAGTAAGCAAATTTCATATTTGTCTCCGATAAATAAAATGAATTTTTACCTGACTTACCTAATGTTTCCTTTGTTGCCATTTATTTATTTATTTATCTACATTTCAAAAATGAAGTAACAGGACTTACTGAACAGTTTGTAAGTGGAAACTCTGATCAGTGTTCTTTTTCTTTTTCCAAGATAACAAAATTACTGTCACTTAATTCATTTAAAAAAGAAAATAAGTTGGTATGTTTTCAGTCACTGAATATTCTTTGCTTTCTTCAAATATTTAATCAGTTTTCAACAAGTATTATGTAATGAAATAACCCCAGTTAGGTAACACTGACTTTAATCCAAACATTTTGAAGCATAAAATGTCTGACTTGACGTCGCAGAAAATTAGCAGTGCTTTGTTTTTATATCGTTAAGCCTATATATATATATATATATATATATATAACTGTGTACTATCTATGCATCTATATATCTGTGTATCTATCTATCTATCTATCTATCCATATAGATAGAGAGAGAGACAGAGATATAACTACATGTCTCAGGCAGACGTTTAAATATGATGTTTTGATCATCATGTTTGACAGTCAAAATTTAACGGTTCAAGGTATTTGAAATAGTCATAACAAGTTAATGATCAATTTTATCTGCAAAATCTACAGTAAGCATTAAACAAATACATATTTAATATACAAAATCCAGAGTAAACACTAAAAACAATTAATATTTAATATCCAGGGATCAGCTAGCGAGTGTGTGCTGGTAGCCTTACTCGCCGCCAGACATGCCGCCATCGGCAAAATCAAGAGTCGCCTCCCTTTCATCGAAGATGGAATGTTGTTATCGAGACTCGAAGCCTATTCGTCAGCCTATTTTAGGCTCGAAGCCTATTTGATGTGATCTGTCCTTCATTATGTCTCGTTTATGGTTCAGTTTGTTAGTTTATTTACTGTATTATCTTTTAGTTTATTTACTTACTGTTTTATCTGTCTTTCAAAACTATTCCTCTGTACTTTTGAATTTCTATCTCTGTCCGTCCATCTCTGTCTATATTTCTGTGTATCGTTATCAGTACGTCCATCTCTCTGTCTGTATATTAATTTATGAGTGTCAGTCTCTCCATCTGTAGCCTCCTAATCAGTCAGACTATTTTGTTCGTTCGTCCGTCTATCGATCTATCTTGATATCTGTTTTCTTGGATTCCACACTTTTACTTACCAGTTTGTTTTCACTAAGACGTTTCGTATTGAAAACTATGGGATCCACTTTGACACGTTTCAGAACGGGCAATAGAGGTAAACATATGTTAAAAACAATGTCTTTAATGGCACTGAGGGGTTTGCTTTTTGAAACTTTATTATATTTTTATTTGTTTGTAAATAACGTTTAAAATATGGATATTATTAGCAGGATTAGTGTAAATTACTTACAATATTAATGTTGAATGTATTTATAATACCAAAATAAAATATTCATCATATTAACGTAAATTGTTAACATAATACTAATAACTGTCATTTCTGAAATAACTAAAGCTGTAAAGTGTGTGTGATTTAGTTTTGTTTTCTTTCTCTGCTATATTTTAGATAGCAAAAGAGACGTAACTTAACTGATCTAAATGCAAAAATAACAACGTTTGAGTCTGTACACATTTGGTAGTTTAAATGTGATCTATGGCTACAGTATCATGGACACTTTCAAGTCACAACATACATGTACAGGGGAAAAGACCGCGTGCGTGCGTATATGTATGTATCTGTATGTGTGTATGTGTGTGTGTGTGTGTTTCTAAGGTGCAGGCATACATGCGTATGTATGTATGTATGTATTGTTTATCGATATATATCAACCTTTAGATCAGTTAAGTTACGTCTTTTTTGCTATCTAAAATATATCAAAAAAAATATAATAGCATTTGATTTAATACAGTGATAGAAGATCATATACATAAATCAATAGTTATTGTTTCTGGTTATTTATGCTTCTTTTAAAGAAACAAATTGGTTAGATGAAAAAGTATTTTTTAATCAATTTTCGTATAAGATATCTATAACGGGAAATAAGCATGTTGTATTTAGCATTTGATATATTTTCCAATTAATATTTGTTGTATGTGAAAATTGCACAAGACTTAAACATTAAACTTCATGAAACAGTTAAACTGAGCTGTAATAAACTATTGTTATAAAATAAGAAAAATATAACACTTTTGTAAATTTTATTTGTTGTTTATGAGTAATGAAGATAATAGAACATGGTAAAATGAATGCATATAAGAACTATTTCACTGAATTGTTTATTACTAGTATAAATAAAAATAATAACAGCTAAGCGTTTCAACCACTGATCTGTCTTTCTGTCTGTCTGTCTGTCTGTCCGTATCTATGTATATTTATTTTTAATCGGTTTGTTTATCGATATATATCAACCTTTAGATCAGTTAAGTTACGTCTTTTTTGCTGTCTAAAATATAGCATTTGATTTAATACAGTGGTAGAAGATCATAGACATAAATCAATAGTAATGAGAGAAATATTAAATACAATTAAAATTTGTTTTTCTTTTTTTAAGCATGGATATCTTTCAAGCACTCTTTTTGCATGACCACGAGTAATATTCATTTTCGTACATAGCTTGCATGTAATTATGTTTATTATGTGACTGTCAAGCAGTAATCATTTATATGAGGAAAAGTAACAAAGGAAATGAAATTTGTAAATTTATTTTTTGATCGATCACAGAAGGAAGATGAATCACTGAGATGATTCGGTTTTACTGTCTAGAGTGTACAGAAAAAACGCAGTCTCATATTGTTTCCAGGAGAGAATTTGCCAGAACTGTTTCTGACTGTCCTATAGTTCAAGAGCCCGTGGCAGGTGCGCAAGTTGATTTTGTTAAATACTGGGTAAGTGGTAACCGAAGATTTCTTACACAGTAACGTTGCTCCACTTTGTATACTGAACTCCTTACAAAACAAGGATAGCTCTCGCTTCAGGCTGTCAGCGGACAGGATATTCCCTACTATGAATATATTAACTTAAACATCGAAGAACAAGGCAATTTAGTTCCTGATAGAGGAATAATGGCTGTGAATAGTCGCAAAAGCCAAGGCGCACGTCTACGGAGGGAACAAGTAGCATGTATATTAGGGATGAATGTTATTAGCCAATGTGGAGAATTGTTTGCAGAAGACCTTGGTAAGAATGTCTTAAGGAAACTGAATAACAGGTCTGAAAATCAGAGCTGGATAAATAGTCTACAGACTGTCCTACAGACGAAAAGTATCTTAGATTCAGTCTGAATACTCTGATGTATTTGCTAAAGATGACCTTGATTTCGGCTTTTCTGACACAGTAAGAAATCACATACGCACAAACCTACTGAATAATTTCATCCATTCAGTATCAGGAACTTCAAGAGCACATGAAGAAATATATAAAACAAGATGTAATTCGATCTAGCGAAAGCCCATATGCATCTCCTGTTGTTATAGTGAGAAAAATGGACAACACAATTCGTTTGTGTATGGACTACAGGCTGCTGAATGCCAAAACTTGGAAACACTGGTTTCCACTCTTAGAACAGGCATTAGATGCTTTGCATGGAGCAAAACCGTTCACTGTATTGGATATAGCCAATGGATACAACCAGGTTGCAGTTCAGGATAAAGACAAGGACAACACAGTTTTCACGACTGCAATGAGTTTGTTTTAATACAGACCAAAACCATTTGGTTTACCAATAGCACCAGCCACATTTCAAACTCTCCTGAAACATTACTTCAGAGAGCTGACATGTTAGATGTTACTAGAGTTTCTGTTTGGTATTTTTGTTTATGTAAATTTATTTGATGTGCACATACAGAGACAAACACGGGTATGTATAATGTTAAAACAGGATGGGTTCAAACTGAAACCAACCAAATTCTGTTTACTTATAAAAGAAATGAAATATCGAGGACATATGGTATCTAGAGATGGGGTAGCTACATATCCAGACAAAATAAAAGCACTTGCAGAATGGAAAATTCAAAAGACAGCAAAGGACTTCATGTTGTTTTTCGGGTTTACCAGTTACTATAGACGACATGTTAAAGGATTCTTACATATTGCAAGACCTTTGCATTCTTTGGCGAACAGGTTACGAGATAAGAAAAATCAATCATTGTTAAACAGTGCTTGGCATGAGAGTTGTCAACAAGCTTTCGAAACATTAAAGAAGAAAGTTAACTTCAGCTCCAATCAGTGAACCTTTTATTCTGAAAACTGATGCATTTTATCAAAGCCCTGGACGGGTAGAGTCAAACGGGAAGAAGGGGCAAAGCAAATTAGCTGCTTATGCAAAGCCGCTTGTTAAGACCCACTGAGAAGAGGATGAATAATTACAGTTCCATGAACTTAGAGGTCGTTGCTCTGAATTGGGTTGTGAGTGAACAGTTTAAAGAGTATCTTCTTGGACTTAAATTTACATATATCCACAGAACAAACCACACAGTCTTTTTAGTACCGTAAAATTAGGAGCAGAGGCGGGTGTCTTAGCTGGCACCATTTAATTTCGATGTGAAATATTGTTCAGCGCAGTACAATAAGAATGCCTATGGTCTATACAGGAAGATATTTCAAGGAAAGACGTCTACTTAAATGGAAGCTGCTTTGACAGATACTGCTACTCATAAGGAAGTTCTACAAACAATCAGAAAAGTTTTCCAGAGTGATGGAAGAAAAGTCACTTAGGCAACTGTCATTGTTGAACAGTTTAATGAAATTATGGAAGTTACAACATCATTTCACAGCTTATTGATGATCTTTTATAGCTGAGGAACAGAAACCTCCAGGACAGGAAAAAAGAGTCAAGACCACTGAGAAGTTAAATGTACAGAGTCACTGAAATGCTGGATCACCATGGAAGGATAGAAAAAGGTGCTTTTGATTGGGGTTGAACATCAGTCAGACAATACCAGAAATAACCATCATCGAGTGAGGATGATGATCCAAATCAATTGTTGGCAAATAATATAACAGCACCATATCATGCACAAAACGTTCTGTATGTCAGTGTACAACAAAACATACAAATAGAAATCAACATAAAATGAAAACGTGCAGGTCAAATATGAGAAATTTGTTTTATTTACATAATGATGATGTTTTGATCAGACTTAGTGTTACATTAACGTTGCAGAAAATTAAAAACGTAAGTAGTGTTTTGAGTCTCAAAAATACCTAATAACATGGAATTCCAACTCGATAAGTGTAATAGATTAAGACAGCAACGAGTCTAGCTCATCTGTCATTTATCTTCAAAGAGCCGACTGCTATGCTCATGGCAATGACTGAAATGATATCTACTTCAAACACAAGTATTTTAGTTTTTTTTTTTTTTTTTTTTTTTTCTTTCTTTTTTCTATCTGTTTTTTTTTTTTTTTTTTTTTTTTTTTTTTGTTTTTTTTTTTTGTTATGATATTTGTAAATTATAATTTATAACATATTTTCTCTTTGTTTAGATTGAAAGAACTTGGAAAATTCCTCAGAGAGACGTCGGACATTAATATATGGGAAACACTGTCACTGAGGCTGTTTTAAGGAACAGTAATGGTATGCCAGTATTGGTCAGGTGTGTGGGATGTTACCTGTGTGACTGGAGTGGAGGAGAGTTCAAGAAAGAAGAGAGAATATCTGGCAAGAGAGAAAGACGTTTTGGCCAATTCTCTGCATTACAATTACGATACTATCATCTATAAGGATCTACAATAATTGTCTATCATGTACACTCCTCAAGAGACATTAAATATGCAATCGAGATCGTACTTGTATAGCTTTTGTGTTAGTATGCATAACGATGACGATGATGATGGTGATAGTAGTAGTAGTAGTAGTAGTAGTAGTAGTAGTAGTAGTAGTACTACTAGTAGTAGAAGTTCTGGTAAAAATGATTATAATAACACTGATGATAACGACGACGATGATGGTGAAGACGAAAAATAAGAAGAAATAAACAAGAAATATGAAAACAAAATGAGCAATATAAAACCAGCAGCAATATAACTGCACGAATAAATAAGTCTTCAGTATTTTAATTTAATTATAAAGCTAAAATGCCAATTACAGAAATATTAAGCTGTGTGCTGTGACTATTAGCTGCATGTGACAATCTAAAAAAAATAAAATAAACTAAATACAATATTTTCATTATTTTATAGTACGTATTCTTTGTGTATGTATAGGTAGTTTTGTGTATATGCGTCTGTTTGTCTCTATCCATCTACCTACCTACCTATCTATCTGTGTGTCTGCCTGTCTATCTTCACGTATAAACTGTCTGTCTGTGCACACTATATGTTTGTACATATATATTATTTCATTACGTTATTGTCTCTTTCTCTTTCTGTATGTATATACTCAATTTAATTGTAACTATAGGTATGTATATATAAATGTATTGGTGTATTATTATTTGTATGATACCTACGTAATTCAATCTCTCTCTTTCACTCCCTACACATTCATCAAAAGTGTAAGTTAAAATACTAATTTATTCTGACAATAAACTAAATATATTCAGTACACACACTTCACTGCTCATCTACATAAGGCGTAGTTGTGTAATCAGATACCGCAGATATGTTACAATGAAATCATGTCATGGAAAGTTGACAAAAGATGAAAAAGGTGAAATATTTATATATAATTATTGTAGGTTTTTAACACATAGTGTTGTCGTCGTCGTCGTTGTTGTTGTTTTTATTATTATTTGTATTATTATTATTATTATTATTATTATTATTATTATTATTATTATTATTATTATTATTGATGTTGTTGTTGTTGTCTACTTTTAGCTCGATGATATTACCGATGACGATGGTGATGATGATAATGATAACAATAAACTAATATAATATTCACCATCAACATACACATAATATGTATAACCATTCATTTAGAAAGAGATGCACACATATCCATCCATCCATACATACATGCATGGAAACATACATACATACTGGGATACGTGAATACTCTTTTTTTTTTTTTTTTTTTTTTTTCGTCTCGATAGCGGAACGGTAACATCATCCACCTTCCGAGTACGGGCGAATGGGTGTCATACGTTCAAGTTTCCTCAGCGGCATGTGACGGAGTTTGTGAGGTCGTGACCGGACTTTGTTTCCTGAGCCAGTGCGTAACTGAATATTGTCTATGTGCAGAGTCTAATCAGATGTACATAAGACAGAAAATATTCAAATTCTTAAATACCTACATGCATACATTCACGTACTAACATAAATCATATGTAAATGCATGGACACATTTATAAATATATATTCTTTTCTAATTGAACACAGATGTTAACATTTCAAAGCTGAAGTTTTTGCAGACAAAATATAAACAGAATAATAAAAACAACTTACGATGCACGGAAGATGGATGCAACAGGCCTGTTTCTTCGTTATGTATCTTAGCTCATTAGAAAAGTGAATTATAACATAAATAATATCAACACTAATAGCAACAGCAGTAGCACCAACAACAGTTGTAACAGAAATAAATAAATAATTCAGTTAGAAATTTGTATCACTATGTTTCTTTTACTAAATTTATATATATTTATATATATATACATTGCATAATTAGTGCGCCACGTGTATTTTTCAACTGTACATTCATTTGCTATAAAGAATCATCTCTAAATAAACAAACAAACCAAACCAAGTAAATAACAAGAACAGCAGCAACAACAACAGCTATAAAAGCAATAAATAAATAATTCAGATACATGTATGTGTGTATGTATGTATATATATATATATATATATATCTGATATATTTGACGCACCATGTCTATTTTTTAAAGTAGCATCTTTAAATAGACAGATAAATAAACAAATACATAAATAAATAAATAAATTAATTAATTAATATAACAGATGATATACAATTGTTTCTTGTTAGCATGCAAGCCGCAAATGCCATAGCCGGAAGTTGCGACTCGTTTGTCATGATTTGGAACCTGACGCGCACACACCGGAAGAATGCGTTGCAAAAACAAAGAATGGTTGTCAACAACAAATGAAAGTAGAAACTTCTAACAGATCAGGTGAACTGATTTTCTGATGATATTAGTAAGACAGGATACGTGTGTGTTTATTATGCTGGTTGATGATATTACAAGAAAATCATGGTAAGAATAATCTGAAATCATGTACGTGCACACATTATTATTATTATTATTTTACGCCCTCTGAACAAGAAGGATCTGACCGCATGTGCTCTCTGTATATTGCATCTCTGATTGTCGAATATCATCTCATTATCGAACTCTCGGAAAACCTCGTCTTCAGAATCTCTCAAACTCTCTTCAAGAACTTCCTTCTCAGCTTGTCGGTTGCTGTCGCGACGGTGTAACAATAGCTCTGACGTCATTTTTACTATGACGTCCCAAGCATAGGTGATATCTTTGTCCCAGGCTCTATTATTTGTTGTTGTTTCTTTTCGTTAATTTTTTTGCTCACTTTATTATTCTTTTTTGTTTTTTTTTCTTATTTTTTTAGGCTTATATTTCCTTTCCTCATTATTGTTTTATGTTATTATTTATTTATTTATATCCTTATTATTTTCTTAACGATTTTGTGTTTATTATATACCTTACATTTTCTGCAAAACAAATATATGAATGAATAAATAAATAAATATGTCATTCCAGTGAATATTAATTATATCCTGACCTTAAGACGGAAACAAACAAGACCCATGGTAACTTCTCTGAGTTTTTCAAACCGATCATCTTTTTGTACCAAACTTTCAAATAGCTTTCGTCAAATGAACATGCTGAATAATGATAATTTAAATATATATATTATTAAAACAGATATTATTTTATTTGAATGCCTGCAACGGACGATAGCGAAAAAGGAAAAATAGACCGTGCCCAACTGTTGCTAATAAGTTCATTATTTTCTGAGATTGTCTGGGTGATACAATAGTACTACTACTACTATTAATAATAATAATGACAATAATAATAACATTAAACCTAGCCTGTAAGCCAAAAACTGACTTTTTAATGATTATTACTGATATTGTGAAGATGGTCAATGTGGGTCCTTAACACAAAATATCTTTAAATAAGGCTTCCTGAAAAACAATACAGATAAAAATACCGATAATCTAATGCAAATAACTGACACCATATTGTATTACTTCAGAGTACATAATATACTTGCACATATTTAATTATAAATTACAAGTGTTCGGCAATAATTACTTAATGATCTCTTATTGAAACGAAAACTGCATTTCCCATTTGATAGAGTGCGATATAATTTTCAAAAAATAAGAACGAGAAAATTATGATAAATATAAAAATGAAAAATAGCCAAGTGGTGTGAAGTATTTTATTTAAACTCGGTAGTCATTTTATTAAAGATTAAAAGACAAATTTAATATAAAATATCCGATTTATAAGTTAATTTGTTTTATTAATCATAATGGTTGTTTTTATTGCTGTTATTATTGATATCATTATCGTCATCATCAACATCATCATTATTTGTTAATGATCTAACTAACAATAATAAATTCCATTCGTTTAATTAAGAACGATAACTTTGTTCTTTAACAATATATAACTATGACACCTACCTCTCTTATACCATACTTGAAGCCTTTCTTCGCTGTACGTTCGTAAAACGAGCCAAAGTTCAAAAGCTCGAAACCACCTGCTTAAACTTATTTCCCAGTGCTATAAATGAACATTTTATTAATCAATTAATTTATCAAGAATATTTTAGAAATATTGTTTGTTTTATGGTTCTATTGACCTTACTGCCCTGTACAGATCATATAAAACAGTGAACGAATAACAAGCGTGGATGAAACAAAGAAGAAAGAAAGAAATCCACACGACTCTATAACATTTTAAAATTAATGAAAAGTCAGATATCTTCTTCTTTCTTAATAACTGATTTTATTGTTGTCATCACTATTATTATTATTATTATTATTATTATTATTATTATTATTACAGGAAGTAAAAGTAAAAATAAATCTAGGACTACAAGTTACTTAATTTTGTGACTGGCAGTCAGCTTTTATAATACTACTACTACTACTACTACTACTACTACTAATAATAATAATAATATTATTATTATTATTGTTATTATTATTATTACTAATAACAATAATAATAACAACAAGAACAACAGCAGCAACAACAACAACAATAACAACATCAATACAAATTTTAACCGTGATAAATATAATGTGATCTTATAAAATATACTTAAATATACTTACGAACCATTTTTTTTTTTTTTTTTTACTATTCATTCATTAGTGATGCCTTACTGGATATTTTGTTGGGAGAAACAGCAGATTATTTTGTTAAGCTGAGAGCTCCTGCCAGAACCTAGTTTTATTTATTAATGTGTGGAGCAAAAGCTAAGCCATGTACACACTGATTAATAAAATAGCATGCCGTGTGTCAATATGTCTGACCTACATTTGTTCAACTGATAACGATAACACGCCTGTTTCTTCCTTATCTTTCTTACCTCATTATATCAGTATTTCAGACAGAAAAGTGAACTATAACATAAATAATATCAACACTAATAACAACAACGGCAGCGCCAACAACAGCTATAACAGAAATAAATAAATAATTCAGTTACAAATTTGTTTCATTATGATAAACTAATCTGATACATATATACAGATTTACATACATATACAAATACAGTTAACATATCAAACTGATGTGTGCTTCATTGACAGTTTCAAACACATTTATATTTCTCAAATTTTTTTCTTTTAGAAAAATTGATGGTTGATACTTTAATTTTCTTTTTAATTAATGTTGTTTGATATTTTTCTTTATCTTATTGAGCAGTGTAACCTTTATTAATATTTTGTTCTCTGGGGCAGAGTTATCTTAACACACAGGTACACCGGAAACTTGCCCAGGGGTCACACTAACACAGGAGCCTAATGATAAATTATGTGTATCGTGACTTAAATCCAATAAATAAATACTATTAATTACTATAAAATGCATATTTAGCTTATATTTTACAAAAAATAATGAATAATATTAACATTAATTGTATGATAACAAGTGAACAATGTGTAGGCATTGGTCTGTAATGCAGTTAAACTGGTCTTCTTTATTTTCTTGTTGATGGGACAGGTTTGTTTGCTTTTGTTCAACCAAAATCCAGTAATAACAAATTCTCTTTTATTTTACATTTCATGTGTACATTTCAATTTATACTCAGAAATAGATGAGTTAACCTTTCAATTTATTGTAGATAGAGGTTGATGTTAAAGTGCAGCATAGATCAGTCGCGTAAATTTCAGAAGTGTGGTAGGTCTATAGCACAGAAGAAGGATTACATTGCAAAAGTGAATCAGTCAGTAGGATACATACAGAAAGGATTATACTACACGGGTTGTGGACAGTAGGATACACAAATAATTGCATTACAAGTCTCTTTGGGTTAGCGGGATAAACAAATAATACATTACAGGGTGCATAAGTCAGTACGATATAGTAAGGATTAGGATGTAGTTGGATAAACAAACATTACATTACAGTAGTATATGTATCAGTAGGATACATACGGATAACATCACAATGGTGTACGGGTAAGCGGGATACAAACGGATAATATTTCAATGGTGTATGGGTAAGCGGAATACACAAATGATTATATTAGAGTGGTCTATGTGTCAGTAGGATACACAAACAATTACATTACAGGGATGAAGATCACAGCAGAATGCTCAAATGTATAGATCAGCTAAAATACATTAGGGAATGAGTCGCGTACGGTGTATACAAAATTGTGCTATAGGGGTATACGGGTAATTCTGGATTACATTTTAAGGTGCATTCATTATATAGCATTATAGTATAAGGATAATGTGTAATTATAGAAGATGAATGAATCATGTATAGTTATTCTTAATAGGGGTGTACTGATCATATAGAAATATCACATAGGTGCTATATATCCTGATACATGCTATTACGAGGCTGTAGGATCAATCCTTCTTAGAGTACCCTTTGCATAATTTATCTTCTTCTCCATGGCATATCGGTGTATATACAATGTATACAGACACCCCACACACAGACACACACAATTATTGATGACTGAGGACTGCTGATACATTTAGACTCACTGACTATTCAGTTATTTTATATATTTAAATGTCAGTCACTATCTTATTTTCTCACACTTGCACACTGAAGAAATGGAGAAACAAGTATCAGGATATGTTTATTTACAAATTTCTTTCCCTCTGTTACCTTTCCATCACAGAAATGATGACTTTTGACCGATATTTTTTATATAGTGTAGTCACATGCAAGCTATTTGTGGTCAAGTGAAATATTTTACTTTTATTACTTTTGTTATTATTATTGATTTGTTTATGATCTTCTACGATTGTATTAAATGAAATGTTGCTATAATTTTGTTGATATATTTTAGATAGCAAAATAGACATACAACTTGACTGATCAAAAAATAGACATAACAATAGAAAAACAAACAGATTAGAAATAAATATAGATACAGACATACAGACAGAAATACAGATCACTGGTTGTATTGTTTTGGCTGCTATTATTATTTTTAGTAGTATTAGTAGTAGTAGTAGTAGTAGTAACATATTTATTATTGTTTTGTTATTACTGGTAGTAGTAGTAAGTATTATCCTTACTATTTCATTAATGTTGTTGTTATTATTATATATGTTATATTTTCTTTCAGTAATAAATGAATAAATAAATAAATATATCAAGCTAGTGAATATAAATTATAATTTAATCCTGACCTTAAGACGGAAACAAACAATACCCACGGTAACTTCGTGTATTTTATAATGATAACATACACACGTATGATTAAGAGAGAGATTATATTATTAAATGTCTGCAACGGAAGATAGCAAAAAACAACAACAAAGTAATAATACAAAAATAAAAATAATGATAATAATGAAATGAAAAAATCATATAGCCATGTTAAGTAGCACATTTACAATAATGTTTTCTTTTTTCTGTTTTTTTTTGGGGGAACAGGGATGGATGAACTTAGCCTGTCAGCCAAACATGGATCTCTTGTGATTATTATTGATACAGTGACGATGATCAGTGGTGATAAAAATACAAATTAATAAATGCAAATAACTGAAAGTACCTTGTGTTACTTGTAAGTACATAATATATACCACATTTACTAAATCATATACATTCACCAATAATTACGTAATACATCTCTTATTGAAGTGAAGCCTACATTTTCCAATTTTATATAGTACTATATAATTTTAAAAGGAAACAAAACAACAACAACAAATTTAGACAGGAAAACCATTCAAGCGATATGGATTATTTTACTAAACTCTGTTCTGACTGTATTATAAATTTAGAGACAAAATTAATATAATGTATACCATTTAAAAGGTCATTTCTGGAATAAATCATAATTTTTCTTATTATTTTTATCATCTTAATTATTATTTCTTAACGTTCTTGCTACTAACAATTATAATCTCGATTCGTTTCATCAAGAAGGAGCAGTTTGCTATTTTACCGAAGACATCGTTATTTCGATGTGGCCGTATATCGATTTCAGCACGGGCATGAACAAAACTATTTACATTTATGTGAGACCAGATACTGCTTATAATGATTATATTAGTAAACTTGTTAATATTCATGTTTATATACATACAATAAAGGAAAAATAAATTAAACAACAAAACAACAATAACCTTTGCGATTAGTATATACACAGTAGAGGAGACGAGAGTAGTTTCAGGTTAGGTTGACCTGGGACTAAAGGTCTCAAGTCCATCTGAAGATAAAACATGAGAACGTGACGCTTTTCTATTCTGCAAGGTTTAATAACTAAATAAAGATCATAAATCCAAATATTGAAGATATCTTATTCAGCGATTTTGATTCCTTTTATCTTCACTTTTTATTAGATTCGTTCAGAATTTATTTGTCGTTTGCTGTCCTTAAAACAAGCTCCCAGTACAATGAACAGAGACAAACGAACACACACACGGAATATACATCTTGTAATAAACAGGTCACGTCACAGGTAAGTTCAGATAACCCTCATACATTGTCAAGAGCTGACCTTTATCATTATCTCATTTCGTATTTATGCTGTCATTGTTCTATTCTTTGGGCTCATTCCAGTGAGTAGTCCGAATCTCAGTTCCGATTCGGAGCTGAGGTAATATCTAACAAGTAATGTACGTGTCCGTTTGAACTTGTCATGTCGGTCAGTTTTCTCAGTTTTTCTATTTACAGTAGAGTATACATAATTAGAGGTTTCACTTAAAAGCGGCCATGTTTTGTGGACGCTAGGAAAAGCAATCGATCGATCGTCTGCTCAGGTGCACATGCTGCGCATGCCTAGTAGCTACGATTCGTATCTGTTGCATTATTCGCGATAATTCTACTTGCATCGTTTATATTCAGCGAAATTGGTTGTAGTTACTTCTTAATTTGGCACTTAATGCACTAAAGAAATAGAGATAGATACAGAGAGACAGGAAGACAGATCACTGGTTGTAATCCTTGGCTGTTATTATTATTATTATTATTATTATTATTATTATTATTATTATTATTATTATTAATATTGAAAACACAATTTTTGTTTATCAGTATCAATATCTTGACTAAGAAAACATTCCTGTAAACTGTAATTTTGTTTATTTATTTTCCTTTATTTCTCCAGGTAAAGTTTCACGTCGATTAAGCTAGTACTATTGTCTCACATCAACTGAGAAAGCTGTGGAATTCTCATTCCAGTTTCAGCTCAGAACAGAAGATGGAAGGAAGTCTCAGTGCAGTTTTTTTCAGTGAATAGTAATAGCCTCTCCATGGCGACCAGTTGATTCCAACACCAAATAAATTATTGGTTCCATTGAGGTACAGACCGTTCAGATTGGCCGAATGACAGCTATTGTACCAGCATTATAGGTAGTGTAGAATGACAGATAAATAGACATATAAATAGATAGATAGATAGATAGATAGATATTGTTTTTTCTACCTATACAAATACATTATTTTATCTACAGATACAAATATATTATCTATCGATTTACAGTTATTGATTATATATGAATTTTAATATATTGTTAATAATTAGTCTATTATTAATAAATACATAATTAGTCTATTATTAATAAATGCATTATTTATCTCTATTTACCTGTTGTTATTTATCTGATATCAATTGAAAAATAAAAGAAGGCGTTTAAATTACCTGCATTTCCGCTGTATTTTTCAACTGATGAAACGATACTGAGAAATGTTTGCAGACAGCATTCTTCGTTTTTCCTTCAACATCTTCCAAGTCAGTTTTTAGATCGTAGTAACCCTGTCAGGTCAAACGATCTATGTTCTCAGTGCCTGGTAAGATAAATCAGATAGATAATCGACAAATCCATCGTTCAGTGACTCAGCAAATATCCAGATATTTTATTATTTATTTATTTATATATGTATGTATGTATTTGTTTGATTTACTTATGTATTTGTTTGTTTTATCCGGCTTCACAGATCTTACTATCTCTATTCATAATTACCTCCATTCATAATTCAGAAACACTTTCTGTAATAATAATAACAACAACAACGATGATGATGTGCAAAAATATGCATGCATTATCCTATAAAATAAAAGTTATAAATGAATGCATATATAAATAAACAATTACACTTATAAACACACATACATATGGAAACAAATTTCACTTGTTTAAATTGTATTTGTGTACTAGATTTGATTTATATAAAAGAAAACAAATCAACCCTATCTTACCACAAGATACTGTTTCTGGCTCGCTAACAAGCGAAAGAAAATTCAGTGTTCCATTGTACAGAGAACAGATGCCGTTGCCGTTGTTATAGACGAAACCTCTACAGCCGACGTAGCTGAAACATTCACTGACGATGTAGTTGGAACATTCAGTGACGAAGTAAGGTTTACTGGGCACGTTCAATTCTTTTGAAGCATCAACTGCAGGTTTCTTATCGTTGTACTCTGGTAACTTTCGAAAAGGCTTGCGAGTACTAAGCTCAGAATTGGTAAAAGAAACAACGATTATCAGAAATGGGAAAAGACAAAATGTCATCCCGTGCATTTCTTTCATTATCTGCTTTTTATCAATGATTTCAGTGCTGAAATTTACCTATCTTCTGTTGTGAATTAAATTAATCCTATTGCATAAAGATATTTGAATCGTCATTTCACAGAGCCAAATAAACTGTAAATTAATTATTCTAGTGTTTCCAAGAAATATCATAAATTCCGTTTCTGCTGTTTCCTAAAGAGGACCAACAATTACAAGCAAACAAGAGCTTATCAATATTTAGTTTGAATAGCTGACGAAAAGTATTAGCTTTTTTCTGTCTTTAAGAACTGTTTCCAGTACAATCAGACGTGTTAAATACAATCAACTACAGCTTTGAGTAACCATTTTCTTTCTGGTTACACAACCGTGTTACTGTAGCTAATGATACATCTAGAGCTTTACCATTTTACAGTCGCTGGCAATCAAACTAAGTAAAACCCCGAAACAAATTAACCGTATGACGTAAACATCTGTTTTCTACTGAGAGCTGAAGTATTTGATGCTACGGTGAATATGATTAATGTAATTAATAATGTAATGGTTATGTGACTCTTTCTTTTGTTTTCTTTTTCTGTTGTAGTTATCTTTGGGTGGTGTTTCTTTTGCTTGCAAATGGATTTTATAGAAAAATAAATAACATGAAAAAGAAACATTTCTTAATTTTCCAGGATTTCAGTAACCCTTTTGTCCGTCTATCCACCAATGTATCATCGATCTACCCACCCCATGTTCAAACAGACCAGTACACGTTCACATCTTTTTTCTAACCATGGATACAGAGCATTAAGATAAAACATGAAACCAAGTGAATTATTTATTTCCTACTCTTTTTTTCTTTTCTTTCTTTCTTAATTTCTTTATTTATTTTTATTTATTTATTTATTAATTTATTTTAATTATTATTATTTTTTTTTTTTGATATGATATAATATTCGAGTTCCATCTATAAAGTAATTCAATTTTATTATTAAGGATTATTTTTCAGGTTATGCATGTAAGATTGTTTATTCAGTTAGACATATTTTTGCTATATATGTAATGCACTAAGTTGAAACATGAAATTCTCTGAATTATTTATGTCATACTCACTACTAAATTCAATTTTATTATTTTCATGGTTATTTCTGCAATTCATTATTTTGATTACGATAATGACTATTCTCTTTAGGTCATAATGCATATGTGTATATGTATTTAGATACGCATGTATGTATGTGTGTATAAATATGCGTATGTATTTTGCATGTAGTTATATATACGTATGTTTTTTGTGCGTAAGTATCTATATTCTCTATGAAACAAATTACATTCATGAATTTACATTTAATCACAGTTACAAAAGATAACAGTTATATATTTTCATTCAACAACCATTTATAAAGAAATGTTTTAATAGTGTTTTGTTTCCAAAGACACTAGTTATATATAATAAATAATTTTCTTCTTATCGGTTTCAATATTTTCATAAATAAAACTATCTCACAGATTTTAAATGCCTTTATTGTTTCATTTTTATTTTATATTATTTCTATAGTAAATAATTCAGTATTGATGTCTAGTATTATTTTCCCCTTTCAGCTGACAAAACAGTTTTATTTCAGAACAGAAAATAGTCGAATTTTCATCATAGTTTTGGTTTAGAAGAGAAGTTGGTCGAATTTTCAATACAGTTTTAGTCCAAAAGAAAAGATGGTGAAATGTTCGTTACAGTTTTAGTCCAAAAGAAAAGATGGTCGAATTTTCATTACAGTTTTCTTCAGTGAATAAAGAAAGCCTCTCCATGGTGCCCAGTTGATTCCTTTGCCAACGAGTTCATTGGTTCCATTAAGATACAGACCGTTCAGATTGGACTGATGACACTTATTGTACCACCAGGCTCCCTTATATTGGACAGCACATGTACTTCCACTGTCCTTTGTGGAGAATCTCATTCCGTTGAGAATAGCAGATTCTTGTTTAGTGTTGATGAAAGAGTCACCTGAAAATTGTATTACTATTACAATGAGGCCACTCTTCCTTAAATATAACATTTAATGCTTGTTGTTTTCTGTGAAATAATTTGTTTTACTCTTTTTTCTACACGTATAAATATATTGGTAATTTCAACATATAAATATATTGTTTTATTTTCTCCTATAATTATTTTTATTTATATAAACATATTGCTTAATATACAAACACATAAAAGTATTGTTGTAAATATATTAAACAAAATTTGAACATATAAATATTTTGTTTACATACACATATAATTATCTTCTTTTATGCATATATTTATTCATTAACTTAGACATATAAATATATACTTTTATTGTTTTATTTATTTATAAATTTATCAGTCTCATCTACATATGTAAATATATTTGTATTTATTGTTTTAACTTCATGTATAGTTTTTTCTTCATATTAATATATTATTTTATTTTTATACATAAATGTATTCTTTTATATACATATGTATCTATACTTTTTTCCAACTAGTAGGCATCTTTCATTTGTAGCTCATTTCATATATTACTTATATCTTCACTGTTTAGTGTCTATATCTAAATATATTTAATTTTGTGCTTGTACTAAACTACAGTTCGTCCCTGTATTAATTTACTAATCATACATATGTTCAAGTTCTGTCCCAACTTATATCAAAGGAATGTTTTTGCCTCCCTGCATAATTCTTGCCGGAAATTTTGTATTTATTTTTTTCTTTTATCTTTATAGTTATTTTTATCGTCGTTGTTTAGAACTAAATATATTCATTTTAAAAATATATAAAAATTTGATTTATTTATTTATTTATTTATTTATTTATTTATTTATTTATTTATTTACTTATTTATTTATTTACTTTCTTATATATCTTTTTTCTTTGATTTGTTTTAGAAAACTCTACTCTTATTTCTTCTTCGTCTTCATCTTGTTGTTGCTGGTGTTGTTGTTTCAAATTACCTGCATTTCCGCTGTATTTTTCTACTGATAAGCGATAAAAATCATCTTCTCCAGTTATTGAGAAATTTTTGTAGACAGCAAATTTCGTGTTTCCTTCAAAATCTTCCAAGTCAATTTTCAGATCGTAGTAACCCTGTCTGGTCAACCGATGTATGTTCTCATTGCCTGAAAATGTAAACCATCGTTCAATAAGTCAGCAAATTAATTAATTAATTAATTTTATTTGTTTGTTTATTTGTTTTATTTGTTTGTTTATTTGTTTGTTTACTTGTTTATTTATTTGTCTGTTTGTTTATTTGTTTCATTTGTTTTCAATGATTTTAACAGAATGATGGGTTTTTTGTTTCTTTTTTTTAACCACACACACACAGACACACATACGCACACACACGTCTTTTGATATATTATATATGTGAACTCACCCACTTAACCTACCAACGTTTCTGTTTACATTTTAATTATGTATTATTAATTATGTACCTAGCCAGAATTCTTTAGTTAATGAACCAAATCCGTCTCTGTATTCTTGCCACGTTCTGTAGAAATCTTCTGATCCGTCCGTCCGTCTCTGAAATACCTGAACATCAAAAGAAAAACAGAAAACATGGGTCCCATATCTGCTTATTGAGAGTAAACAAAAAAATTATAATAATAAAATAAAATAAAGGAAATGAACAAATTAGTCGTGTAGAGAAAGAGAGAGGGGCACAGAGAGAAAGAAAACATTAAAATTGTTTGAGACACAATAAAACATGCATATATAAAGCGAAATGAAAAGGCTAAAAACATTTAAAAAATTGAAACAAACAGTACATATATATATACATCTATCTATCTATCTATCTATCTATCTATATCTATATATATCTATCTATCTATCTATCTATCTATCTATATATATATATCTATCTATCTATCTATCTATCTATATCTATATATATATATATATATATATATACACACATACATACAAACATGCATACATACATACATACAGAGAGAGAGAGAGAGAGAGAGAGAGAGAGAGAGAGAGAGAGAGAGAGAGAGAGAGAGAGAGAGAGAGAGAGAGAGAGAGAGAGAGAGAGAGAGAGAGAGGTAATAATATATGAAACGAAAACGATAGAAGAATTAACTAAAACTCTGCTCAAACTTACAAGCCAACCGCTATCATTGTCAGAAATTTGGCAGTACGCCCTGATTGGGCTGCCGTTGTCACGTGGTACAATTGTATAAACTCCGCTTGTTTTACCTCCATTCATAATTATCTCTACACAGTCAGAGGGAACACTTTCTGTAACAACAACAACAACGAGGATGATGATGTCAGTTTATAAATTCGTATGAAAAACTAAATAAATCCATTATTCTGTGACTAAAGTAATACATGTATAAACAGATAGACTTACCAACAAACGTGCATAAAAAGGAAGAAAACAATACACTTTCTTTTATCTATCTTTGCAGTTCATTTGATTTATATATATAAGTAAACAAACAAATCACAACTTACCATACGATTCAGTTTCTGTCTCATTAACAAACGAAAGAGAATTCAACGTTTCGTTGTAAAGAGAACATATGCCGTTGCCGCTGTTGTAGACGAAACCTTTGCAGCCGACGCAGGTGGAACATTCGGTGACGCAGCAGAGTTGACTGGACACGTTCAGTTCTTTTGAAGGATCTTCTGCAGGTTTCTTATCGTTGTACTGTGGTAACTTTCGAAAAGTCTTACGAGTGCTAAGCTCGGAATTAGCAAAAGAAACAAGGATTATCACAAATGCTAAAATACAAAAGTCTATTCTTTGGATTCCTCTCATTATATCCATTTTACCGACGATTTCAGTGCTGGAATTAATTAATCCTATTGCATCAAGAAATTTTAATCGTTGTTTCACATAACCAAATAAACTATTGATTAGTTCTACCGGTTTTTCCAAGCAATGCCATAAATCTGGTGATTCCCAAAAAGAGTCAACAATTAGTATCGAAGAACAGCTGATAAATATTTGTGTTAATGTTTCCAGAGGTTTGAAAAATCTTACAAAAAGTATCTGTCAATTTTTTAAAGAACTGATCCTACAACACCCACACGTGTTAAATACAATCAACTACAGTTTTTAGTAACCAATATCTTTCTGGTTACACAACCTTGTTACTGTAAAGTCTTTACCACTTTACTCTCGCTGGCAGTCTAACAAGGTAAAACCCTGAAACACTTTAACCGTTTGACACAAGCTTATGTTTTCTATGCAGAGCTCACGTATTTGATGCTACAGTGAATATGGTTAATGTAATTAATAGTGTAGTAATCCTGCATATTTTTGTATAATTCTTATTGATTTTTTTCAATTTAATTGAACGACATTTAAGACTAGAAGAATGCTGTATGCATTTACGTTTATTCGAATAACAGTCATCAGGGAAATGATCATTTGAAACATGATATCTCTATCTTTGAATAATTAATTTGTGCAGTTGGTTAACTAGCTGGTTTCTTCTTTCTGTCTGCTTTGCCTCAGGGACTGCTTTGGGCGATATGTTCTGTTGTATCTTTTGGGGTTGTTTCTTGTTAATTATTTATTTGTTTTATATTTATTTTTATTTTTATTTGTATTATTGTTCTCACTGTGTGTGTGTATATATATATATGTATATGTGTGTGTATGTATTATATATGTGTGTGTGTGTGTGTTGTGTTTATGTGTGTTTGTGGGGGGTTCTGTGGGATGTAAACAAATGCACAATTTTTTTTTTCAAGCATTTCAATAATCCCTGTTTCTCTCTATACATCCACCAATGTATCTATCGATCTATCCACCCCACATTCATTGATTCGAACACACCGATTTTAGTATTAATGTTTTGAAACAGAGCATAGAGATTTATGATGTATGTATGTATGTGTGTGAGTGAGTTTATACAGTTAATGTATTAAGTAGGTATAAACGTATATATATGTGTGTGTGTGTGTGTGTGTGTGTGTGTGTGTGTGTGTGTCTGTGCATGTATTTATGTTTGGATGATAATCTGTATGTATTTAGATTATTAACATATGTATGTGTTCGTGATGGATTGGCACATAGACAGATTTAAATATAAGTGTAGCTTAGGTAGAAACGATTTCTTGAATGTTCAACACAATCACAGTAACACAAATTATCATCATTAAGTAATTTAATGTGATTTTTTAACAATAATACTTTTTGATGATTTACAGTATTCTTCTTCTTCTTCTTCTTCTTCTTATTATTATTATTATTATTATTATTATTATTATTATTATTATTAGTAGTAGTAGTAGTAGTAGTAGTAGTAGTAGTATATTATTATTGTTTTTATTTTGGTTTGTTTTACTGCTATTATATTGTTATCATTATTATTATTATTATCAATGTCATTATCATTATCGTAATCATAGTCAACATCATTTTGCGGTCTTTCTTTCTTTTCTACATATTTATTTGAATTACTGGAAAAAAAGTAAGTCTCGTTTTCGACAGAGTTACTCTACAAACTGATAACAGTTTTGTACTACACACTTTCTTTTCATTATAAAAAACAGTGACAAAAAATATTAAGATACTAATGGGAAATGTTTCACAATAATATTTAATATGTGCGACGGTATAAAATCAATAATTTTACATAACGGCTTTGAATCAGGATATTTTCCTTGCTTTATTGGAATAAGGGAAGGGGGAAACGTCTCACGTGTTTTATTTTCATGATATTTAAATGCTTTAAGAGATTGTTTTCCAACAGAAAACTGCAAAGGTATTAAATAGATAACAGACTTTCTGGAGAAAAATATTAATGGATATCTGAAGTTATATGCTGATGATACAATTTAGGAGAAGGAACAGATAACTTACAACATTACGTGCACTGTTTCGAAATGAATTGCAAAACATGGAAAAATTAAAGTTAATGCTGCCATGTCAAAAACTATTTTCTTTCCACAGGAAAATTAAAAATAGGTTTATATATAAACATGGAAATAGAAACTGTCGCTGAGGTTATTAATCGACTGTCAATTAGATTAGTTTCATAAAATTGTAAAACCAATATTGTTATATGAATGTGAAATCAGGGGTTTTAGTAATTGCAATATAAGTGAAAGATTTCATCTCAAGTTTTGCAAGTGTATATGATATCTTAACAATTCAACACCAAGCTGCATGGTATGAATGCTTCTGTAATAGCTATATTAGATGAATGTGTTTATGTAGTATATATTGGTGTGTTCAAGTAAATGTTTTGAGCCAGTTAAAAATGGTAGGACTTTATTTAAAGTTAGTTATGTCAAGCTTCTTATATAAACTGGTAGATAGTTCAATACTGAAACACAGAAAATGTCAGTTATGTAATTTTGATATTGGTGATGAGTTTCCATATGTTTTTAAGTGTAAAATTTAACTTTTCAGAGAAATAAATATATACCATATTATTGTACATTTACACCAAATATATACCATATTATAATATATCTATTCCAAAAACAATGACATTTCAACATTTATTTGCTACAACAAGCCAAAAAAGATCACTTTTGTATAAACTTTTCTGAATTTTGTCATATTGTCATTGAGAGAGTCAGTCTTTCGGATTAAATAATAATTAAAAATATTGTTTAAACTACGTTGTGTTTATATGTTCTCAATACTGCACGCGGTAAATCATCAGAGAAATAAACGTCTGTTGTCTTGTCATAAGTTATGTGTTGAATTACTTATTCCGAGAATAAATAAATAAATAAATAAATACTCGAATTAATGGACATTCCACATTCATAAATATTTCAATTTCTACAGGAACCTCAAGTGTTCTATAAATTGATGAATAAGGCAGATAATAAATACTGACTAAAAAACTTATAAAACATGAACATATAAAAATACTGAATGAGAAAATAAATTAAATTATTTTTGAAATACACTGTCTACATTAGTTTCACTTTTTGTCCATTAGTCAATACTAAACACAAGTAACACTTGATTAAAAATTTAAAATATTTTTTATTCACAAAAATCATGATTATTGACTAATTTACAGCAGACGTTTCAAAAATGGTTAACAAACAAATCAAAGATAAAGTAAAATGATATTAATAATAACAAATTACTTTTAATTCAAAACTCACGTAAATAAACTGTTAAATCATAATTAGTGTCAATACGAAAATGTAAAACAATAATTATAATAACAAATTAGTAATAAGCTGAACAGTTACAATGACTGATAAATCAGTCAAGATTTTAGGCTTAACCTGAAGCTATTGTGACCTTTGATCACACACAAAGCCTGGATTTGATATAGCTTTACCACAGTTCAGTTATTTCACATTTAATGAGAATATTGACCTGAATTATAAAAGGAAAAAGGCTATCGTCCATATGTAATAGTCATTGTACTAACATATTGTTAATAAGCAAATAGAGTGTGGGGTTTATCAATATGCTGATGTCAAACATTACAAACGAGCGTATGTATGATTATTAGTATAATAATATATTGTGAATGCTAATCTAAAAATCAAACGTATTAAGAATATGCAAATTAAAGTAATTATAATAAAGTATTATGTACGGAGATTCAAAATATCTATTATATCATTTTTTAATTTTTGTTGTTGTTAATATTTAGAAGTAAAATA
>CM022674.1:15780423-15845423 GCA_012295275.1 Chrysomallon squamiferum
CTGTGTTTACAATCAGCCTCATATACATATATCTGTGTGTGTGTTTGTGTGTGTATGTGTGTGTGCGTGGTGTGTTTATTTATTTCTTATGTTTAGTAGTAGTAGCAGTGGTAGTGGTAGTACTAGTAATATTTATATTAGTATTGTTTTGTTGATTGTTTGTTTCCTGTTGCTTTAATGAAAGTGTTTTTTAGAATTATTAATATTTTTTTATATATAATCATGCTTGTTTTATAACCAATGAACAAAAAATCAAACAAACAAAGAGATAAATAAATAAATACATGAAGCATGAACATATTTTCCTTTTATTACATACAGAATAGCAAACAACTCAAAAATCAGAATCAACACTGGTAGAAGTTTCACGAATATTTCCTTCACAAAATATACTTTTATATTAGCAGCTAGGAACCTATTACAAACTCTTTAATACAGTACAGCTCATGCCAACAGAAACAAACACGAACTTAGAAGCCAACCGCTATCATTGTCAGATATTTCGCAGTACGCCCTGATTGGGCTGCCGTTGTCATGTGGTACAATTGTATAAACTCCGCTTGTTTTACCTCCATTCATAATTATCTCTACACAGTCAGACGGAACACTTTCTGTGTAATAATAACAATAACAACAGTGATGATGATGCCAGTTTATGAATTCGTATGCAAACAGTACGAATGCATAATTCAGGAGTAAAAGTATGCAAATAAATATTAACAAACACACATACATATGAGCAAAATAATTCGTATTTTTCTAAATGTATTTGTATACTACTTTTAATGTATATATAAGTAAACAAACAAACCACAACTTACCATAATATTTTGTCTCTGGGTCACTAACAAACAAATGAGAAGTCAATGGTTCACTGTACAAGAACACGTGCCGTTGCCGTTGTTGTAGATGAAACCTCTTCAGCCGACTTAGAAGATTCTGTGACCTAGTAAACTTTACTGGACACTTTCAGTTCATTTCAAGGATCGATCTTCTGCAGGTTTCTTATCGTTGTACTGTGGTAACATTCGAAAAGTCTTACGAGTGCCAAGCTCGGAATTGAAAAAAGAAACAACGATTATCAAATATGCTAAAACACAGAATATCATCCCGTGGATCTGTTTCATTATCTCCATTTCATAAACGATATGTTGAAATTCAGATATATGCATTCAGAACTAAATTAGTCTGCTTATATAAAACGATTTTACTCTTTATTTCACAGAGCCAAATACAATATTAATTTGTTCTACTAATGTTTCCAAATCACTGTGTCTACCAAACTGAACTCCTAAAATACATTAACCGTGTGACACAGTTATTCAGAATATAGATAGTATCAATTTGAAACACAGATATGAATGAAAAAGTTTTCATCAGAATTCAGAGTAAAAAATACAACAATACATAAGCATACCATGTATATATATATATATATTTATATATTGTTGTTGTATTTTTTACACTGAATTCTGATGTAATATTTTGTAATCATTTTTCTTTCTGTTTTCAATCCCAGATTATTTCAGTATATTTAGAAGTTAATTACCATGATAAATAATTCAAACATTTAACTAACAGTCATCAAACATAATTATTATTATAAATCAAATATGAAACACTAATTATAAAAACAAATAGCAGTTAATTTAGAATGTAGAATAATTATTACACGATAATTATTATCAATACGAAAATGCAAAACAATAATTATTATCAATAACATAATGCAAAATGATAATAATAACAAAATACATTTAATTTAAAATGCACGTAAATATAATAATTGTTAAATCATAATTATTATCAATACGAAAATGTAAAATAATAATTATAATAAATTAAGAATAAACTGAACACTTACAATGACTGATAAATCTGTCAGGATTTTATGCCTAACTTGAAACTGTTGTAACTTCTGATCCAGCACAAAGCCTGTATATCACTTGTTTTATCACAATTCATTTATCGTCCATTCAGTCACAGTAATGAGCTCAAAGATGAAAGGGAAAAGCCTATCATCCATATGTAACAATTATTATAATAACATATTATTAATATGTAAAGGTTTTCTTGTTGTTGTTTTTTTTTTAATGAATATGCAAATGTCAAATATTAAGAACAAGCATATGTATCATTATTAGTATAAAAATATATTACGAATTCAAATGCAAAAGTAAAACAATAAGGTATTTTAACAATATATTACGTATGGAAAAACTTTAAATAGATTATTATATCATTTTTCTTTCTGAATATTCAAGAATGATAAAATAGAGAGATAAATACATATTTTAATTAATTAATTTATTAATAAACAAACAAATAAATAAACAATAAAATAAAATAAAATAATGAAAATATTTTGTTTCTATTAAAGAGATAATACGAGATAATTTCAAATCTAGATTCAATAATGGTAGAACTTTCAAGTATTTTTCTTCACAAAATACATTTCATATCAGCAGCGAGGAATTATTCACAAACTGTTTTATACAGTACACAACACATACTACAGTATTTATATAAAGTCACACAGACAAACACGAATGAGAAAAAGACAAGGTTGCTGCACCAGGGATCGATATTTTAATCTACCGGTATCAGGTGAACGTTTCCCATATCAGTAATAGCTCACATTTTTGTTTTAAATATTGTTTTGAATTTACCTTTATCCAGAACACGAATTACAATTTAGAAAAACAGAAAATTCAGCAACTATTGTTTATGTAAATTTACATTTCCAACACTTTCCTAAGACAACAATTATTAATTTACATTTAACAACAGTTATCAAAGACTATTTTTATCTTTACATTCAGAAAGAGCTTGCAGATAGCAATTTATAAATTTACATTCAGCAACTTCTTGAGAAATAGCAGTTTATAAATTTAAATTTAAACACTGTTTCCAAAGATACGTTGTAAAATTAACATTTAAAAATCGTTTGCAGACATATCACTTATAAATATAAGTCATAAATATAATTCTTTCAAATACTCTAGCAATACAAAATGAACAATTCAATTGTTTTTCTTTATCAGTTTCAATATATAGACTATTAAACAGTCCTGTAAATTGAAATTTTGTTTCGTGATTTATTTGTATTTTATATCTCCAGTTACCAACTCATATTCATTAGGCAAATACTATCGTCTCCTTTCGAATGAGAAAAGAGTTTTAGGTACAATAAGAAGCTGGTCTAATTTTTATTACAGTTTTAGTTTAAAACACTGTTTCACAATTTTTGTTTCTTGTTTCCTGTAAAATAAACCGTTTTAATATTTTATCTACGTATTTGAATTTAATGTTCTGTTTTGTGATATATATGTATAGTTTTATTTACCCCTATAGTTATATTTATTTATATAAATATATTGCTTTTTCTACATGTTTAGCTATTTCTCTCTTTTTTTGCACATATCAGTGTTTTGTTTATTTGTTCTATTTACATGTACAAATATTTTGTTTTCTCTACGGGTGTAAATATATTTTTTACCTACCAATGTATTTATTTAAATAAACATATTTTTCTATCTACATATGTAAATATGTTTTTATTTACATACATAAATGTGTTGTTTAATCAGTTTGTAGGCATTTCCTCTGTGCAGATCATTACATGTATTATTTATATCCATAGTGTCCTTTGTTTGTATCTAAAAATATCTAAATTTATACTTGTATTGAACTATAGTTTGTGCTTATATCAATTTACCAATTATGTTTGTGTCAAGTTTTGTCATAACTTATACAAAAGCAATGTTTTTCTCTGCCTACAAAAATATATAATTTTTATCGGGAAAAAAATGCCATTTTTATTCTTATTGTTATTTTTGTTTAGAATTTGGTATATTCATTTTGAGAATGTATTAGAATTTTATTTATTTATTTATTTATTTATTTATTTTGTTTATTTATTTATATTTTTTGTGTTGCTTGATTTACATTAGAAACTTCGAATCTTACTTCCTCTTTTTCTTGTTATTTTTATAAATATGAGTATAATTGTTCTGCCTGTAGTTGTTTCAAATTACCTGCATTTCCGCTGTATGTTTCAACTGATAACCGATAAAAATCATCTTCTCCAGTTACTGAGACATTTTTGTAGATGGCATAAGTCGTGTTTCCTTCAAAATCTTACAAGTCAATTTTTAAATCGTAGAAACCCTGTCTGGTCAAACGATGTATGTTCTCATTGCCTGGTAATACAAACCAGATCGATAATTGAGATATTTTATTTTATTATTATTTGTTTTTTATTTTATTATTATTATTATTATTATTATTATTATTATTATTATTATTATTATTATTATTATTACTATTACTATTATTATCATCATCATCTTGAAATGTGCCTTGAGTTATTTTTGAAGAAATACATGTTTTTCGTTTTTCTTTTCTTTTCAGTGATACTCATATGTATATGTAAACGTACACAAAAATACACACACAGACACACACCCACCCACACACACACACAAACACATACACACACATTTTGATACATTATATTTGTGATTTCGTCCCTTAACTCACTTTTTTTATGAATATTTTAAGTATTTATTATTAATTGCTTACCTAGCCAGAATTCGTTAGTTAATGAACCAAATCCGTCTGTGTATTCTTGCCACGTTCTGTAGAAATATTCTGATCCGTCCGTCCGTCTCTGAAATACCTGAACATCAAAAGAAGAACATAAAAAAATAGTTAAAAAGACAAAAATATTTTAACACACAATAAAACGCACCTGAATAAAGCGAAGCGAAAAGGAAGAAAAGAGACAAAACAGAGAGAAAAAACCAGTAACAATGGACGAAATTAAAACAATAGAAGAATTAATAAACGCATTGCTAAAACTTACAAACTAACCGCTATCATTGGCAATCATTTCGCAGTACGCCCTGATTGGGCTGCCGTTGTCACGTGGTACAATTGTATACACTCCGCTTGTTTTACCTCCATTCATAATTATTTCTACACAGTCAGACGGAACACTTTCTGTAACATAAATAACATCAATTATCTCTATCCAATCATAGGAAACACTTTCTTTGACAATAACATTAATTATCTCTACAAAGTTAGACACAACGCTTTCTGTAACAACAACAATAATAATAATACTAATTATTATTATTATTATTATTATTATTATTATTATTATTATTATTATTATTATTATTATATCTACATAATGACAGGGAACCCCTTCTCTGACAACACTAACATTATTTATCATTACACAGTCAGAGAAACCACTTTCTCATACAGTAACATTAATTGATAGCACGTGTACTACCATTGTCTCATTCCTTTGAGTATCCAATTTTCTCTAGAAGGGTTGATGAAAGTGTCACATTAAACAGCCAGATGGAACATTTTCTGTACAATAATAACATTAATTATCTCTACATTGAATATATCATACCATGTGATTCTGTTTCTGCCTCGCTAACAAACGAAAGAGAATTCAAGTTTTCACAGTACAGAGAACACATGCCGTTGCCGTTGTTATAGATGAATCCTTTACAGCCGACGTAGCTGGAACATTCTGTGACGCAGAAGAGTTTACTGGATACGTTCAGCTTTCGAAAAGTCTTACGAGTGCCAATCTTGGAATTAGAAAAAGAAACAACGATTGTCAGAAATGCTATAACACAGAATATTATCCCGTAGAACATTTTCATTATCTTCATTTTATACACGATATCAGTAATGAAATTTTGGTATCTCAGTTCAGAACTAAATTAATCCAGTTAGATAAAGAACTTTTAATCGTTATTTCATAGATCGAAATAAACTATTAATTACTTCTAGGAATGTTTCCAAGACACGGTAACTAGCAGTATACCAAACTGGTCTCTTCAAATTATGCTGACCGTTTGAAACATGCTTCTATTTTCAGTCCAGATCAGAAATATTTCATCCTTTATTAATGAAAGCAACGTTACACTTGTATGATTAAATTAATAAGATACTAATGGTAGATCGTTTTTTTAACAATTACTATCGATTCTCTCAGTTTAGCTGAAACACAGAAAAGCCAAAGATAAAGGTAAATACATTAATACTTATTCATATAATAGTCATTAGGGAAATCGACATTTGAAATGTTTTATTCATCTTTGAGAAGTTAATATTTACGCTTGCTGAACAAATAGAATATCTTGCATTTTGCATTTTCTCTTTCCTTCCTTTTCGTTTGTTGATCTCTCTCTCTCTCTCTCTCTCTCTCTCTCTCTCTCTCTCTCTCTCTCTCTCTCTCTCTCTCTCTCTCTCTCTCTCTCTCTCTCTCTCTCTCTCTCTCTCTCTCTCTCTCTCTCTCTCTCTCTCTCTCTCTCTCTCTCTCTCTCTACTTATTTTTATTATATAAAGAAATGCAGATATCATCCATGTCTTTCATCCAAGAAGCCTGCATGTTTTGCAACTCTCCCAGACAACTGGTGGCCTCTAGACTGTTACCAACCAGTAGAAATGGTAAAATTAGACTCTGATGGCTTCACCAAAGATGAGGAGATGAAAACCGTGATGAAGTTATTTTTTCTACCATGAACAAATCGAAGTAATATTGAAATACTTACTTCGCATCCAAAACCTACCACTGTGGAACAAATACTGTAGGTAGTAATGCCTATTTTATGACACTGTGTACATTTAGGGAATACAAAAAAGAAAAAAACACCCTAAATATATTCTGCATACTTCAAGATATATATATATTTATTTATTTATTGTTATTGTTATTGTTATCGGTATTGTTGATCTTATTACTATTATTATTATTAGTAGTAATATTTTGTCATCTAGCCTTAATTAATAATAAAATACAGCATGAAATAGACTAAAGTTGCATTTTTATTCCAATTTTTTTGTATACAAGCATTGCCAGAAACAAATAAAATCAAATGCAGCTATCAATTCTACATGCATGCTACGATGTCACACCTGTTATGGAAAATGATATTATCTTACTGTAATACTTTTACATTAACAAAGTATAGATTGCTATAATTTGGAATAATAAATAATTTATTTTAGATCATTTGTTCCGCATTAGATACAAGTATTCAACATGTATGTTCCCATTAAATAAATAATCAATGATAGATATTTATTCAGTATATAGTTACTAAGTAAATAATCAGTGACAGATATTTGATCGGCATATACTCATTAAATAAATAATCAATGATAGATATTTAAACAGTATGTTCTCGTTAAGTAACTAATCAGTGATAGAGATTTAATCACTGTGGTCTCATTAAATAAATTATGAGTGATAGATATTTAATCAGCATTTACTAATTAAATAAATGATCGATAGTTAGTATATTTTAGCACTGACTAAAGAACACCAATCAGTGATAGATATTTAATCACTGTGGTCTCATTAAATAAATGATGAGTGATAGATATTTAATCAGCATTTACTTAATTAAATAAATGATCGATAGTTAGTATATTTTAACACTGACTAAAGAACACCAATCAGTCGTATATTTAATTAATATTTTCTAGAACTAATTACATAAATGATTGATTTATAATTGCAAATGATAGATTTTTCATTTGTTTCAATAGTGTTAGAAACAACAAAACAGATTTCCAATAGAAGATTCATCAATTCGTAAAAAAAAAAAAAAAAAAAAAGAAGAAATAAAAATCTTTATAGGTTGATATCCAAATATTGATGACAGAAAATTTATCAGTAGTTTTTTTAAAGAAATATTTACCATCCATCTGTTACAGAATGAAAATTAATCACTGTACTGGAACATCGATACGGAAATATATGGATGATCACCAGTATTGTAGAAAAGTAATAAAATACTGTAGTTCAGTTACTATGAAATAAATTATAACGAAAACAAAACATTAAATATAGCTGAGCAGTAAGCAATACAAATTTTAGTTATTACGAACCTTCAGAGGCTAAATATTATTATTATTATTATTATTATTATTATTATTATTATTATTATTATTATTATTATTATTATTATCATTATTATTATTATTATTATTATTATTTTTTTTTTTTTTTTTTTTTTGCAGTATGAGAGAAGTAATGTTGATGAACGAGATATAAACGAAATATTTCTCTTTCATGGAACTAATGGTGACATCAGTGATATACGTGGAATCTGCCACAACAACATCGACTTCAGGCTGAACGCCAAACATTGAACAAAGTACGGAAAGGGAGCATATTTTGCCCGTGATGCCAAATACAGCCACTGCTACACCACACGATCACATTGCTTCATGTTCATTTCAAAGGTTCTTGTAGCCCAGTATGCTAAAGGTGAACGTTCCTATTTCCGGCATTCTTCTATGAAAGTCCATGTTCTTTATGATTCCTGTGTCGATGATGTAAATAATCCATCAGATTTTGTAATCTTTGACACTTCACAGAGTTACCCCAATGTTTCTACTTGGATATTCTGTGAAGAGCACACCAGAACTGTCTTCATCAAGCTCCTCAGTATCGTCTCTTCAGGCCTCTATTCCGATCAGAAGTGCTCAAGTACCCAATATATATTGGAATCAATTCCTCCCTCCATTCCTGCATCCACCGTTCCCTCAAACAGTCTTTCACAGTTCTTCTTCCACAGCAAATCCTTCCAACACTTTACCACTCTTTCACAGTTCTTCTTTTACAGCAAATCCTTCCAACATTCCACCAATATTTCACAGTTCTATTATATTTCACAGCAAATGCTTTTTTTTTTTTACCATTCTTTCACAGTTCTTCTTCTACAGCAAATCCTTCCAACACTTTACCACTCTTTCACAGTTCTGCTTCTACAGCAAATCCTTCCAACACTTTACCACTCTTTCACAGTTCTATTTCTACAGCAAATCCTTCCAACACTTTACCACTCTTTCACAGTTCTTCTTTTACAGCAAATCCTTCCAACACTTTACCACTCTTTCACAGTTCTGCTTCTACAGCAAATCCTTCCAACACTTTACCATTCTTTCACAGTTCTACTTCTACAGCAAATCCTTCCAACACTTTACCATTTTTTCACAGTTACATTTCTACAGTTCCTTCCAACACTTTATTCTCTTTTCACAGTTCTGCTTCTACAGCACATGCTTCCAGCACTTTACCATTCTTTCACAGTTCTGCTTTTACAGCAAATCCTTCCAACACTTTACCACTCTTTCACAGTCCTGCTTCTATAGCAAATCCTTCCAACACTTTACCACTTTTTCACAGTTACATTTCTACAGCAAATCCTTCCAACACTTTACCACTCTTTCACAGTTCTGCTTCTACAGCACATGCTTCCAACACTTTACCACTCTTTCACAGTTCTGCTTCTACAGCAAATCCTTCCAACACTTTACAACTCGTTCACAGTTCTGCTTCTGTATCAGATGCTTCCAACACTTTTCCACTCTTTCACAGTTCTATTTCTACAGCAAATCCTTCCGACACTTTACCACTCTTTCACAGTTCTTCTTTTACAGCAAATCCTTCCAACACTTTACCACTCTTTCACAGTTCTGCTTTTACAGCAAATCCTTCCAACACTTTACCACTCTTTCACAGTTCTGCTTCTACAGCACATGCTTCCAACACTTTACCATTCTTTCACACTTCGACTTCTACAGCAGATGCTTCCAACACTTTACCATTCTATCACAGTTCGACTTCTACAGCAAATCCTTCCAACACTTTACCACTCTTTCACAGTTCTACTTCTACAGCAGATGCTTCCAACACTTTACCATTCTTTCACAGTTCTACTTCTACAGCAGATGCTTCCAACACTTTACCACTCTTTCACAGTTCTACTTCTACAGCAGATGCTTCCAACACTTTACCATTCTTTCACAGTTCTGCTTCTACAGCAGATGCTTCCAACACTTTACCATTCTTTCACAGTTCTGCTTTTACAGCAAATCCTTCCAACACTTTACCACTCTTTCACAGTTCTGCTTTTACAGCAAATCCTTCCAACACTTTACCACTCTTTCACAGTTCTGCTTTTACAGCAAATCCTTCCAACACTTTACGACTCTTTCACAGTTCTGCTTTTACAGCAAATCCTTCCAACACTTTACCACTCTTTCACAGTTCTGCTTTTACAGCAAATCCTTCCAACATTCCACCAATATTTCACAGTTTTACTTCTATAGTAAATATTTCACCAAGTTCAACTTCTACAAATACATCTTTCACATCAATGTGATGTGTCCTTCAAATACCTTTATATCTATCAATATTTATTACTGGAAAATGCATATTTAGCATATGTTTTGTTAAAGATAATAATAATATTAGTATTAATTTTAATGGTAACAAGTGGACAATGTGTAGTAGTGGCCCCAGTTCACTGCTTTGCCTGCAGATCTATAATAGATTTAAGAGGATCTTGCTGACGGGATGGTTATTTTGGTTGTTGTTTTGGCAAATGTTCGTTTGCTTTTGTTCAACCAAAAATATATTAATAACAAATTCTTTTTTATTTCACATTTTGCGTGGACTTTGCAATTTATATACTCACAAGAGGATGAGATAACCCCTCACTGTACTGTAGACTGGGGTTTATATTACAGGGCAGCATAGGTGAATAGCATAAACTACAGAGGTATGATGGGTCTGTGGGATAGAAGAAGGATTGTATTGCAAGTGTATGGGTCAGTAGGACACACAAATAATTACATTACACAGGTGTATGAGTCAGAAGGATACACAAATGATTACAATACACTGGTATATGGGTCAGTAGTATATACAAACAATTACATTACACAGGTGTATGGGTCAGTGGTATACACAAAAAATTACATTACACAGATGTATGGGTCACTATTATACACAAATAATTACATTACACAGGTGTATGGGTCACTAGTGTATACAAAAAAATTGCATTACAGGGGTGTGTAGGTCTGTGGTATACATAAGTGATGACATTACTTAGATCGTTTACGTAGATATATTAAGGTTTACATTTCAGTGGTGCATGGGTAATTACGATATACCAAAAAATTATATTACAGCGATTAAGATCTCAGCCGAATGTACTGATCATGTAGAATTATACAATAGATGTCAGATACCTTGATACATGGTATGAAAAGCCCTAAGAGGCTTCTTAAAGTACCCTTTACATTATTTTTCTTCTTCGTCATGGCATATGCGTGTGTGTACACACACACAAACACACACACACACACACAGAGTTATTGATAACTCAGGGCCCTCTTTCTTTTTTTCTCTCAAACACTTATCGTGTAGGAGACAGGACTGTTCATAATTTTTGATAACAATAGTTTATTATCCCACAATTTAACTATTTCCTGATATTTAATATTCGAGTCTTGTGTAATTTCCATATCCAAGAAATACTAATTGGAAAATATATACAATGTTAACTAAGAAATGTTTTCCCATTTCAGATATATCATACAAAAATTGATTACAAACACTTTTAATCATTTCACCAGTTTATTTCTTTAAATCAAGCATAAACAACAAGATACTGTAACTGGAAAAGTGAACTGACTCAATTCAATGAAAATACACACACTTTACACCTTTAGTTTAGTCATTTCAGAAATGCAAAATAATAAAACTGTCTACATTTCATTGTTTAAATGTGATCTATGTCTAAATTATTATGAGCAGTTTCAAGTCTAAACACCACAACATAGACCCTGAAACATCTAATCATTAGATTCTAGTATTACCCCCAATGTTTAATCTTATGTAAATATGTTGTTATTATTAACATTTGGACATCTATCCCTCCTGTCCTTATCCTCATAGAATCAGTGAACCCAAAAGTTTGCTTTCAAAAAGAAACTGTGGCAAATGTTGGGTGGTCACTTGTAACATAATATGTAATTATTATTTAACTATGTTCAAAGAATTAGTTATAGAAAATAATATTTTAATTAAATAATCAAACAAATGAGGTAAGGTTCAGCTTTGTTTTTTCTGGATCTCTGGATTATTACTAATCAGTGAGTTTATAAAAGGTTGTTGTATGTGGTGTCCTGTGAACATAGAACACTCTTTCTGTTAATCAACAGTTTAGTAATTTTCAGTATCTTAAAACGTCGTTAATACTTATGGATAAAAATGTTGTTGTTTTTTGTTTTTCTTTGTTGTTGTGTAGAGGATTTTTTTTTTTTTTTCTTTAGCAAGTCATTAAACAGTTCCTTGTTTTTAATAATAAAGATTGCAATAAATAAATATAATAAAATAAAATGGAATGAAATAAAAATGTACGGGCGGTAAAATAAAATAAAATCGTATCTGAAATCTGCTGTTTTCATCTTTTATTTCAATACCAAATACATTCTACGCCTACCGAACAGCAACCATTATTACAAAGGAGTCCCCAAAATATAGTCTACACTTTGCGCACATTTTGGATCACTCTCACCTAATGACTGACTTCTGATCCTCATGTTATCAATATCGAGAGATTTGAACACCTGGTGGTGATACAGTTTGGGATCGGAGACCATCTTCAAAAACTGATTTCTCCGCAGCCGTGCTCTTTGTAGATTGCATCTCTGATTGTCGAATATCATCTCATTATCGAACTCGGGGAAAACCTCGTCTTCAGAATCACTCAAACTCTCTTCAAGAACTTCCTTCTCAGCTTGTCGGTTGCTGTCGCGACGGTGTAACAATAGCTCTGACGTCATCTTTACTATGACGTCCCAAGCATAGGTGATATCTTTGTCGCAGGCTCTTTCCGCACAAATGGCGAACCGAATGACGAAGTGTTCGTTGATTAAAGCTGGTACCATGTGTAGCTTCCGGGATTCATTGATCATGCGCAGTAATTTCTGAGTTAAACAGTTAGGACCCTTTGAAAAGAAATCATTTTGGGTAATTACAGATTCTTTTAAATAATGCATATACCTGTTATTTTGTATTTTTTATCCTTACTATTTTATTCATGTTTTGGGTTTTTTTTTTTTTTTTATTATTATTATTGTTACTAATGTTACATTTGTTGTACTGCGTTAAAATACATAAATGAACATTTCATGCTAGGGAACATTAATTATAATTTAATCCTGACCTTAAGTCGGAAACAAACGAGACCCATGATAACTTCTCCGAGTATTTCATACCGATCATCTTTTTCTACCAGACTTTCAAACAGCTTCGCCAGACGAACATGCTGAATAATGTTAATATATATATATATATATATATATATATATATATATATATATATATATATATGATTACGAGAGATATTTTTTTAATAATAATAATAATAATAATAATAATAATAATAATAATAATAATAATAATAATAATAATAAAAAAATGAAAAATCAATAGTGCCTCATTTACATTTGTTTTTTTAGGGGTCGGGGGACCTAGCCTTTTAGCCAGACCCGGACCTTTTCATGATTAGTATTGATATTGTGAAGATAGTCAATGTATTTTTAACACAGAGTATTAATATTTTAAACATGGCTTCAGAAAAATAATAATAATGCAGATAAAAATACGGATAAATAAATGGAAATAACTGAAACTACTTTGTATTACTTGTCAGTACTTAATATACACAACATTCACTTGTACATATTTAAATATAAATCATATGTGTTCGGCCAGAATTAATTAATTACATATTTTATTGAAATGGAGCCTACATGTCCCATTTGATGTAGTACTACATAATTTAAAACACCAAATAACGAACAATAAATTTATCAAAAATACAGAAAGGAAAAACCATCCAAGTTGTGAATTATTTTTCCTAAACTCAGTTTTGATATTATTAAAGATTTAAAGACAAATGTAGTATAATTTACCCGACTTATAAGTTAATTTGTGATATTAATCATAATTTTTCTTATTACTGTGTTATTATTTTTGGACCATCATTACTATTTGATAATGAACTTGTTACTAACGCGATTCGTTTCATCAAGAACGAGAACTCTGCTATGCCTGTGAGACTTACCTCCCTTATACGATGCTGAAGGCCTTCGACGCCGTAGGTTCGTAAAACGAACCAAAGTTTGAGAGATCGAAACCGCCTGCTTAAAGGTATTCCCCAGTGCTGATAAATGAACAAATTATTAATCAATTAATTGTCTGATGACTATATTGAACTTACGACCCTGAGTAAGCATCAGGTATTGATATATAGATATGTGGATTCTTTTCCGGCTGGCTTTAACGGAAAACAACCCAGGTAGTGAAATGATCATACGATTTCGTTAAACTCTCTCAGCATAAATAACGATGAAAAGTCAATATAGATTAATTAATTAATATTTACTTACTCTCAAGTCAATTGATTGGTCTCCATGTTTATGTTGTAGATAGAGTGGATCAACAGTTAGAGCTCCAGATAATGTGTCCTGTTCTCTCACCCTGAAATACATATACACATAGACAAACAAACAGAGATACGGACAGATAGACTGACAGATACATATATACTTATACATACATAGAGATAGACAAATATATACATATATCCATATATATAGAGAGAGATAGATACACACACACACACACACACACATATATATATATATATAGATAGATAGATAGATAGATAGATAGATAGATAGAGACATAAATATACAAACTGTAGAATGAATTAATAAACAAATAAATTAATAAACGAACACAAATATAAATTTTTGAGTAAACAGTCAAATAAGTAAGTAGATAAATAAGTTAGTAAGTAAATAAATAAGACAAAAGTGTAAATATCTCAATAAGCTAATAAACAAACAAACAAAAACCAAAAAGTAAATAATAAAAACCTGCAAAAATTATGTAACCTGATACATAAATTAATTCATCATAAACTAACTTACCACATTAATGAACAGTCAAAATTTATTTGCTACCATTTATTTGTGTCGAAATTCAGAGAGTTGGCATTCTACAAAGTAAAAGAGAAATATGAATGAAAACATTACTAGAAGTAACTGTTTAAAATGTCAACCTTTGACCTACATGAGTGTAGAGAAGCTAATAAACTTGAAATTAATGTCTGTCCTTTATCACGTTGTTATTTTTATATGTGAGATTGCTTGTAGTTTAAATATATATTTTTTCTTAATTAATATTAGTAGTAGTAGTAGTAGTGGTATTGTTGTTGTTGTTGTTGTTTTTGTTGCTGTTGTCGTTGTTGTTTTTGTCATTGTTTATATATAAATATATTCTATTTGATTTAGAATATGCAACAGTGTTTAATCGATTGTGGTATTTAGATTTATACATTTTACTGTATGAATAGGTTACTCTAATAAGTTTCTTTCTTTCTTTCCCTCTTTCCTTTTTTTTTCATTTATTACTTCTACTACTACTGCTACTATTACAGTACTAGTACTATTATTACTATTATTATTATTATTATTATGATTGTTATTATTATTTAATCTCAAATACCTCAACCCCTTTTAAAAGATGTTGAAATTCAGGACAGATGAAGGCGTTGCCGGCGTATGCAGCGTCCACGTTAAGCCAGACGTCTTCTTTGGCGCACACCTCACCAATTTCCTCCAGGTTGTCGAATGAACAGCAAGCCGTCGTCCCCAACGTAGCACACACGTACAAAACAAAACTCAGACTACGAGGATAATAATCAACATCCGTAAACAAGTACAAAACATGCAAACAAGCAAATACACAAAGACACAAACACAAACAAAAAAAAAAAAAAAAAAAATATATATATATATATATATACTAACTGCACGGCAAAATAAATAACTAAAATTTAGAAAACAAACAAACGTAAAACCAAAACGATATTAAACAAGATCAGAGACATGCATATACGGGCATCTTTAAATACCCCAAAACACACAAACACACACCAAAAATACTTACGTAGAAAGGTATCAGTCCCAATCGACGATCTTCCTTTAAAAACAAGTAGATAAAAATATTTAATATTAAACATAAAAAAGAACTTATTTCTGTTATGATAATACTTTTAAAAATCGTTAAAACTATTTAACATTAATAATACAAACGTAATTTACACTAATGTTACAACAGTGTCTGTATTTAAAACGTGACAAATTATTTATTTGTGTTTTATTTTTATTTTTTACTATTATTGTTTTAATGCAATATTTAACTAATGTTATAAAATATAACAAAATTTAACATAAATATAAAAAGACGTACGTATTATATTTTATAAAAAATGTTTTACATTGAAATTTTAATACTAATTATATTTTAAAATACAAAAAGTTATTTATTAGTATTGGAAAAACAATTTACATTTATATTACAAACATATTTTACATTAATATTATAAATATATTGTACATTAAATAAGAAATGAAAAGTAATCTAAATTAACATTATAAATAATCTGCATATTTTAAACATGTTTTACATAAATAAATAACACATAAATAAACAAATACATATACAATAAAACTTCAAAGCCCACAAAAGAACTCAGAACCATTAAAGAGATGTCTCTATCGTTAAAACATCAATGAAAAGGAAATAATGTACCTGTATTGCCCGTTCTAGAACGTGTCCCCGTAGTGAGAACTTCTCATCAACATCTAGTTGTTTCATCTTGACAAAACCAATCATTCCTGCTTTCTCAACACACGAATGAGCCTGAAACGTGTCAAAGTAGATCACTATGAAAACAGACTGGTAAGCAAATCGTGTGGGATCCAAGAAAACTGATTTCAAGAGATAAACAAGATAGGTCGATGGACGGACGAATGAAACAGACTGACATACATACAAACATGTGAACGAACAGACACATATTCATACATAACAGACAGACAGATGGACGGAGAGAGAGTGAAAGGTAAAAAGACAGAAGAATAGTTTTGACACACAGATAAGACAGTAATTAAATAAACTAAGAGATAATACAGTAAATAAGCTAACAAACTGAACCATAAAGTAGACTTGCTAAAGGACAGATCACAAAAAATTAATACTGACTAGTTTTGACGAAGAAGCTACGAGCCTCGATAACAACATTCCATCTTCGATGGCAGGGAGGCGACTCTTGAGTTTGCCGATGGCGGCATGTCTGGCGGCGAGTAAGGCTACCAGCACACACTCGCTAGCTGATCCCTGGATATTAAATATTAATTTTGTTTTAATGTTTACTGTAGATTTTGGATTTTAAATATGTATTTCTCTAGTGTTTGCTGTAGAATTCATAGGTAAAATGGATCATTAACGTAAACTGTGAGTGTTTCAAACAGCGTGAACCGTACTATATTTATATAAAGTATTGTTTGACTCCTTATTGAGAGAGAGAGAGAGTCAAACAATACGGTCTTGCTACACAATGAACAAAACAATTCACCTCCCGTTGCAGAACATTAGCAGTGTGTGGTTGCTATATCATTAAGCCTATATATATATATATATGTTCTGCGAGGAGTAGTCAAACATTTTGTTCATTATGCAGCAAGTCCTTATTGATTATTTATTTTATTGTCAAATTAACAGGTACATTTATATAAAAACGAATAATTATTTAAAGGGCACGCCTATAACGTCTTTGTACCTGAATAACTCCACCCCCTCCTCCTGATTCGTTCAAGAAAGTTTTGGGAAGACCAATCAGTTTTCCTAAAGCGAAAACTATATATCAGTTAGTTTATACCAACTGGCAGCTGATTGATATAGCAACAGCTGTTCTCATGAATAAAATAATTAATGAATAATATGAATATACAGATAGATAAACATATACAAACGTACTCACATATACACATATATACATATACAAACCAGTTTATATATATAAAACACACATACACACTAACATACATACATACATATATACATATGCGCATACTGACAAACATACGTACTCACACATATATATATAAAAAAAAAACACCACATATATACACACATACATACATAGAGACATATATATATATTAATAGACAGACGTACGTGATTCATAAATAGATAAATATGTATGTTTGTATATAATACTACAGATACACTTACCTACCCAGTCCAGTGTAATTGTTTCAAGTTATGTGCACGCTGGACTAGCAGCCTGCATTAAAACGAAAATATTAAAACAAATTAAAAACGTAAACGTCAAACCACATTAAATCAAAACATCTGATACTTGCATAGAAAAACAAGAAGAAAAACATACTACGGAATCAAAAGCTCTGATACTTACCCATGAGAAACCTATGCAGCCAATGGCATCGGATAACATATCTCCAAGGATGGATGGATACAAATTACCCGCAGGAAAGTACGCGTGGAAGTCTGGATGCTGCCAGTGAGTAATCTGAAATATAAAACACACACATGTGTGTGTAAGTATATATGTATATATATATACACACACATGCACACACATACACATATACTTATATAAACACACACATGTATTATATTCATTCTATACAAACACATTACTCACACACACACACACATAGACACTCAGACACATATAGACGCACACATATGTATCTCACCCCAGGCATTATTGCTCGTTCAACATCCTTCATTATTTCTTCGAAATCTTCGCCTTTATTCGGAGCGTTTTTCGGAAGTAGTTCCCTTAAATATCCGGGTTCGACGTCCGGTGTAACCTTGTGCAGATGCAAGTTGTCCATGTAGTCAGCAATATAGTCCACAAGGATTTTGCCGTGTTTTCTAAACTCTAACGATTCCATTGTTATCGAGCTTTGAAATAATAATAATATAATAATAATAATAATAATAATAATAATAATAATAATAATAATAATAAATCAAATCGAATTTAAAGAAGAACAGAGATAACAAAGAAGATCTGTGTAGAACATACGCTCAGATTAGTAAACAAAATGAAAAAGTACTTACAATCAACAAATTGTACCCTGGATCCCTTTTAAAACTTCAAAACAATAAGTCTTACAGAAAAGGAGCAGACGAGTTTTATATCAGCTCACTTTGAAGATGAAAGCAAAAAAAGAAATTAGGTTGAAATCACAACAAGACCAAGAAAACCCAGAAGTGGTTTTGCAGATTTTGCAAAAGATGTTTCAAGTTAGATCATCAATGCATGAACTTCGGAATTTTTTTTTGATCAATCACAGAAGGAAGATGAATCACTGAGATGATTCTGTTACTGTCTAGAGTGTACAGAAAAAACGCAGTCTCATACTATTTCCAGGAGAGAATTTGCCAGAACTGTTTCTGACTGTCCTATATTTCAAGTGCCCGTCATAGGTGTGCAAGTTGATTTTGTTAAATACTGGGTCAGTGGTAAACGAGGATTTCTTACACAATAACGTTGCTCCACTGTGTATACTGAACTCCTTACAAAACAACTCTCCTGAAACATTGCTTCAGAGAAGGGACATTTTAGATGTTCCTATACTTTCTGTATGGTACTGTTGTTTATGTAAATTTATTTGATATTCACATACAGAGACAAACATGGGTATTTATAACATTAAAACAGCATGGTTCAAACTGAAACCAACCAATTTCTGTTTACTTATGAAAGAAATGAAATATCGAGGACATATGCTATCTAGAGATGAGGTATCTACAGATCCAGACAAAATAAAAGCACTTGCAGAATGGAAAATTCCAAAGACAGCAAAGTTGTTTTTCGGGTTTTCCAGTTACTATAGACGACATGTTAAAGGATGCTTACATACATCAAGACCTTTGAATTCTTTGGCGAACAGGTTACGAGATAAGAAAAATTAATCATTGTTAAACAGTGCTTGGCATGAGAGTTGTCAACAAGCTTTCGAAACATTAAAGAAAAACATTATATTCAGCTCCAATCGGTGAACCGTTTATTCTGGAAACTGATGCATTTTTTCAAAGCCCTGGACGGGTATAGTCACACGAGAAGAAGGGGCAAAGCAAAGTGACTGCAGATGCAAGCCGTTTGTTAAGACACACTGAGAAGAGAATGAATAATTACAGTTCTATGAAGTTAGAGCTTGCTGCTCTGAAATCGGCTGTGACTGAAAAGTTTAAAGTTTATCTTCTTTCACCCTATGTCAAGAGAACAATCCACAAAGTCATCTCGGTACCGTAAAATTAGGAGCAGAGACGGGTGTCTCAGCTGCCACCATTTAATATCGATGCGAAATATTATTCAGCGCAACACAATAAGAAAGCCTATGGTCTATAGAGGAAGACATTTCAAGGAAAGACGTCTACTTCAATGGAAGCTGCTTTGACAAATGCTGCTACTCATACAGACGTTCTACAAACAATCAGAAAAGTTTTCCAGAGTGATGGAAGAAAAGTCACTTAGGCAACTGTCATAGTTGAACAGTTTAATGAAATTATGGAAGTTACAACATCATTTCAGAGTTTATTGATTCTCTTTTATAGCTGAGGAACTGAAACCTCCAGGACAGGAAAAAGATTCAAGACGACTGAGAAGTTAAATGTACAGAGTCACTGAAATGCTGGATCAAGATGGAAGGATATAAAAAAGGTATTTTGATTGGGGTTGAACATCAGTCAGACGATGCCAGAAATAACCATCATCGAGTGAGGATGATGATCCAAATTAATTTTTGGCAAATAATATAACAGCATCACATCATGCACAAAACGTAGCAAGGGCCTTGCTGACACCGGGTCAGCGTACAACAAAAAGTAAAAATAGAATTCCATATAACCTGGCAGCAATAACAAACGTGCAGGTCAAAATGAGAAATTTGTCCCATTTACATAATGATGATGTTTTGATCAGACTTAGTGTTACATTAACGCTACAGACAATGAAACACGTAAGCAGTGTTTTGAGTCACAGAAATACCTAATAACGTGGAATTCCAACACGATAAGTATAATAGATTAAGGCAGCAACAAGTCTAGCTCATCTGTCATTTATCTTCAAAGAGCCGACTGCTATGCTCATGGCAATGACTGAAATGATATCTACTTCAAACACAAGTATTTTAGTTTTCTTTTTCCAATTTCTTTTTTTTTTCTTGTTGTTTTTTTTTTTTTTTGGTTTTTGGTTTTTGTTCTTTTGTGTTTTTTATTTATGATATTTGTAGATTATACTTTATAACATTATTTCCCTTTGTTTAACCTAAAAGAACTTGGAAAATTCCTCAGAGAGACGTCGGATATTAATATATGGGAAACACTGTCGCTGAGGCTGTTTTAAGGAACAGTAATGACATGCTAGTATTGGTCAGGTGTGTGGGATGTTACCTGTGTGACTGGGGTGAAAGAGAGTTCAAGAAAGAAGAGAGAATATCTGGCAAGAGAGAAAGACGTGTTGGCCAATTCTCTGCGTTACAATTACGATACTATCATCTATAATGATCTACAATAAGTGTCTATCATGTACAATCCTCAACAGACATTAAATATAGAATCGAGATCCAACTTGTGCAGTTCTTGTGTTAGGATGCATAACGATGACGATGATGATGGTGATAGCAGTAGTAGTAGCAGTAGCAGTAGCAGTAGTAGTAGTAGTAGTAGTAGTAGTAGAAGAATAGGAGAAGTGCTGGTAAAAAAGATGATACTAATAATAACACTGATGATAACAACGACGATGATGATTATGTTGATGATGATGATGATGATGAAGACGAAAAATAAGAAGAAATAACCAAGAAATTTGAAAACAAAATGAACAACATAAATCCAGTAGCATCATCACTGCACGAAAAAATAATTACACACATTTTGCAGTCAGTCTTCAGTATTTTAATTTAATTGTAAAGCTATAATGCCAGTTATAGAAATATTAAGCTGTGTGCTGTGATTATTAGCTGCATATGACAATCTAGAATAAACTAAATATAATATTTTCATTATTTTATAGTACGTATTCTCCGCTATATGGTGTATTTGTTGTGTATGTATAGGTAATTTTGTGTATATGCGTCTGTCTGTCTCTATCCATCTACCTACCTACCTGTCTGTCTGTGTGTCTGTGTGTGTGTCTGCCTGCCTATCTCCACGTATACACTGTCTGTCTGTGCACACTATATGTTTGTACATATACATTATTTCATTACGTTATTGTCTCTTTCTCTTTCTGTATGTATATACTCAATTTACTTGTAACTGTAGGTATGTATATACAAATGTATTGATGTATTATTATTTGTATAGCATACAATTTCTCTCTTTCTCTCTCTACTTATTTATCACAAAGGTGTGTGTTAAAATACTAATTTATTCTGATTATTTTGTTATTTCTAAGTGTTCAGTTACTTGTATTTGACAATACACTAAACATGTTCAGTATACACACTCCACTGCTCATCTACATAACGACAGCTGCGCGTACGCGTGGCTGTGTAGTGAGATAGTGCAAATATGTTACAATGACGTCATAACATAGAAAGTAGACATAACATGAAAAAGTGAAATATTTATATGTAATTACTGTAGGCTTTTAACATATAGTGTTGTCGTCGTTGTTGTTGTTGTTTGTTTATTATTATTATTATTATTATTATTATTATTATTATTATTATTATTCATGTTGTTGTTGTTGTCTACTTTTAGCTCGATGATATTACCGATGACGATGGTGATGATGATAATGATAACAATAAACTAATATAATATTCACCATCAACATACACATAATATGTATAACCATTCATTTAGAAAGAGATGCAAACATATCCATCCATCCATACATACATGCATGGAAACATACATACGTACTGGGATGTTGTTGTTGTTGTTGTCTCGATAGCGGAACGGTAACATCATCCGCCTTCCGAGTACGGGCGAATGGGTGTCATACGTTCAAGTTTCCTCAGCGGCATCTGATGGAGTTTGTGAGGTCGTGACCGGACTTTGTTTCCTGAGCCAGTGCGTTCCCGAATATTATGTGCAGAGTCTAATCAGATGTAAATAAGACAGAGAATATTCAAATTCTTAAATACCTACATGCATACATTCACATATTAACATAAATAATATGTAAACATATCCATCCATCCATACATACATGCATGCAAACATACATACATACTCGGATACGTTAACAATCATTTTCTTCTTTTTTTTTTCTTTTTTATATTTTTTTTGTCTCGATAGCGGAACGGTAACATCATCCGCCTTCCGAGGACGGGCGAATGGGTGTCATACGTTCAAGTTTCCTCAGCGACGTGTCTGACGGAGTTTTTGAGGTCGCGACCGGACTTTGTTTCCTGAGCCAGTGCGTTCCCGAATATTATCTATGTGCAGAGTCTAATCAGATGTAAATAAAACAGAAAATATTCAAATCCTTAAATACCTGCATGCATACATTCACGTACTAACATAAATCATATGTAAATGCATGGACACATTTATAAATATATATTCTTTTCTAATTGAACACAGATGTTAACATTTCAAAGCTGGAATTATTGCAGACAAAATATAAATAGAATAATAAAAACTACTTACGATGCACGGAAGATGGATGCAACAGGCCTGTTTCTTCATTATGTATCTTACCTCATTAGAAAAGTGAATTATAACATAAATAATATCAACACTAATAGCAACAGCAGTAGCACCAACAACAGTTGTAACAGAAATAAATCAATAATTCAGTTAGAAACTTGTATCACTATGTTTCTTTCACTATATTATATATATATATACATTGCATAATTAGTGCGCCACGTGTATTTTTTCAACTGTACATTCATTTGTTATAAAGTATCATCTCTAAATAAACAAACAAATCAAACCAAGTAAATAACAAGAGCAGCAGCAACAACAACAGCTATCAAAGCAATAAATAAATAATTCAGTTACAAAGATATGTTTCAAGCTAATCTAGTATATACATATACATACATACGTATATATATATATATATATATATCTGATATATTTGACGCATCATGTGTATTTTTAAAGTATCATCTCTAAATAGATAGATAAATAAATAAATAAATAAATAATATAATAAAAGATATACAATTTTTTCTTGTTCGTATGCAAGCCGCAAATGCTATAGCCGGAAGTTGCGACTCGTTTGCTATGATCTGGAACCTAACGTGCACAAACCGGAAGAACGTGTTGCAAAAACAAAGAATGGTTGTCAACAACAAATGAAAGTAGAAACTTCTAACAGATCAGGTGAACTGATTTTCTGATGATATTAGTGAGACAGGATACGTGTGTGTTTATTATGCTGGTTGATGATATTACAAGATAAAATCATGGTAAGAATAATCTGAAATCATGTACGTGTACACATTATTATTATTATTATTATTATTATTATTATTATTATTATTATTATTATTTTACGCCCTCTGAACAAGAAGGATCTGACCGTATGTAGATCTCAACACTGACATTCAGAAATCTACCTCCATTTTGGTGTGAAACAAGCCAGATGACCCAAACAAATTCGAAAACATTAAAACAAAGACGACTGCTGAGGAGACCTGCATTTGTTTCCAGTGATGATGTACAGAGACAAAAAAAAGTGTAAGTAGAAAAATATTGTACAAGAAAAATAACTTTCGATTAAGATATTTTGTACCTCACTTTCTCTTATTTTAAAATGTTTTTCCCTGTTAATGTTTTAAAGTGTATTCTGTTGTTATCCTATACCTTAACATCCTACTTTACTGATTTTTTTTAAAAACGTTTTCCTCTCTCTCTCTCTCTCTCTCTCTCTCTCTCTCTCTCTCTCTCTCTCTCTCTCTCTCTCTCTCTCTCTCTCTCTCTCTCTCTCTCTCTCTCTCTCTCTCTCTCTCTCTCTCTCTCTCTCTCTCTCTCTCTCTCTCTCTCTCTCTCTCTCTATCTCTCTCTCTCTCTCTCTCTCTCTCTCTCTCTCTCTCTCTCTCTCTCTCTCTCTCTCTCTCTCTCTCTCTCTCTCACACACACACACACACACAAATACATAAATAATTTATTTGTATTCTATAAAAATTGCAGATTTTACCCATGTCTTTCGTCCAAGAAGCCTGCATGTTCAGAAATTCTCCCAGACAATTGGTGGCCTTTAGACTGTTATCAAACAGCAGAAATGGTAAAATTAAAACTTGATAACATAACCAAATACGAAGAGCTGAAAACTGTGATGAAATTATTTTTCTCTACTATCAACAAATCCAAAGTTATATTTAAATCTTTGTTTCGTATCCAGAATCTACCAATGTGGGAAAAATACTGTAGGTAAGAGTCGACATTTCATGAAATATTATTCATTGACATACATTTAATCAGCATGTTCTCATTAAATAAATAATCGAAACTTCGTATATTCTAGTAGTGTAGAAAGAAGATCAATCAATGAAAGTAATTTGATATTTTTTAGAATAAATAAGTGAGTGATTTACAATTGCAAATGACAGATGTTTAGCTGGTTTCAGTAGTTCTGGTAACAAACAATATATTTCCAACAGTCAGCAATAGAAGACTAATCAGTTTGATAAAAAAAAAAAAAAAAAAAAAAAAAAAATATGTTATCCAGATATTGATGATAGAAGTAGTTTCTTCAAAGAAATATTAGCCATCCATCTTTTCAGTACTTGAAATTAATTACTATACTGGTAGAGTTCTATTTAGAAATATGTTTGTTAACAATATTATAGATGTATCATATTTTTTTTTCGGTGTTCTGTTTCTTGAGTTAATATGAGTTATTGGAGTATGAGAAAAGCAATGTTGATGAAAAGGGATGATGAAGGAAATATTAACGAAAGATTTCTCTTTCATGGAACTAGAGATGACGTCAACGTCATACGCGGAATCCGCCAAAAAAACATCGATTTCAGGCTGAGTGGCAAACATGGAACAGTTTACGGCAAAGGAGCTTATTTTTCCCGGGATGCCAAATACAGCCACTGCTACACTACAGGATCACATTGCTTCATGTTCATTTCAAAAGTTCTTGTAGGACAGTATGCAAAAGGTGAAAGTTCTAAGAAAGGACATGTTCTTTGTGATTCCTGTGTCAATGATATAAATAATCCATCAATTTTTGACAATTCTCAGTGTTTCTAATTGAATATTCTGTGAACAGCACACACGTATTACCTATATCAAGCTCTTCAGTACCTATTTCACAGGCCTCTACACTTACCAGTAACACTCAAATGCACACATCAGTTAGCAGTACAGCCATTACTTCCAACACAACACCAATTTTTCACACTTCTTCTTCTACAGTAAATACTACCAACACAACCCCAAGTTCAACTTGTACAGCAACTACTTCCAAAACAACCCCAAGTTCAACTTATACAGCAAGTACTTCGAACAGAACACAAAGTTCACCTTCTAGAGCAAGTTCTTCGAACACAACAACAAGTTCAACTTCGACAGCAAGTGCTTCGAACGCAACACCATGTTCAACATCTACAGCAAGAACATCCAGCACAACATCAACTTTAACTTCTACAGCAAATACTCCCAACACAACACCAAGTTCAACTTCCCAACAGCAAGTTCAACTTCTACAGCAAATACTTCCAACACAACAACAAGTTCACTTCTACAGCAAGTTCAACACAACACCAAGTTCAAGAACTTACAACCTTACAACACACAACAACCAAGTTCAACTTCTACAGCAAGTACTTACAACACAACACCAAGTTCAACTTCTACAGCAAGTACTTCCAACACAACAAGTTACTTACAACACAACACCAAGTTCAACTTCTACAGCAAGTACTTCCAACACAACACCAAGTTCAACTTCTACAGCAAGTACTCCCAACACAACACCAAGTTCAACTTCTACAGCAAATACTTCCAACACAACACCAAGTTCAACTTCTACAGCAAGTACTTCCAACACAACACCAACACAACACCAAGTTCAACTTCTACAGCATGTACTTACAACACAACACCAAGTTCAACTTCTACAGCATGTACTTACAACACAACACCAAGATCAACTATCTCAATGACGTAACAAATGAATCAATTTTCGTAATCTTTGACATTCCCCAGTTTTACAATGTGTTTCTACTTCAAAAATTCTTTGAAGCGCACACCAGAATTGTCTTCATCATGCTCCTTATTGCCAGTTTTTCCGTCCTCTACTCGTACCAGAACCTCTCAATTAAGCACTTCAGTTAGCAATACAACCAGCATTCCACCAATATTTCACAGTTCAAGTTCAACAGCAAATGTTTCCAACACGTGTGCTGTATTTTAGAGTTCAAATTCTTCAGCAAATACTATCAACATTTCACGAGTATTTCAGAGTTCAACTTCAACAGCAAATACTTCCAACGCATCACCAATATTTCACAGATATACTTCAACACAACACCAAGATTTCACAGTTCTACTTCAACAGAGAATACTTCCAGCATTTCACCAGTACTTCACAGTGCAACTTATTCTGTAAATGTTTTTATATCTCTCGATATCTTTTTTTTATTTTTCTCTTTTACCTTAATTTTCTTCTTAAATAATCTTGTTGACATTTTTTTTCTCTGTGCAATGTAAACTTTTATTAATACGTTGTGAACGGTTTTGTTCTTTAGGTCAAGGACATCTTAACACACGGTAACAGTCGAGACTTACCCAGGGGTCACACTAGTATCTTGTGACTTACGCTCAATAAACAAATACACATTTACACTGTACCAAACTCTACTGTGCTATGCTGTGTTATGCTATTCTATACTATACTATACTATAATAAATATAATATAATATAATATATAATATGCTGTTAATATTTGTCATTGGAAAATGCATATTAACATCTGTTCTACTAAATATAATGAACAATATTAACGTTAAGTTTTATGATAACAAGTGGACATTGTGTTGGTATGCAGCCCAACGAACTGCTTGTTCCACAGGGCTGTAATTCAGTTAAGATCGCCTTGTTTATTTTGTTAGTTGCTGGGAAGTGTTTGTTTGATTTTGTGCAACCAAATAACAATAACAACAAAGTTTTTCTCTATTTTATATTTCACATGGATATTTCAGTTGATACGTTCTTAAACTGATCAGCTAACCCTTCACACTAAAGCTGACTATGGTTTATATTACAGGGCAGTATAAGTCAATAGGTCAAATTACATAGGTATGGTGGGTGTGCAGGTTAGAAAAAAGGATTATATTACAAAAGTGTAGGAGTCAGTAGGATACATCCACCAATTATAATACTGTACATGTGATTTTCAGAGAGAAAGAAAATAAAATTAAATCACACACTTCACACCTTTAGTTTAGTTGCTTCAGAAATGCAAAATAAATATTGTTTGGTTCGTGTACATTTCGTTGTTTAAATAGGCTAAATGTGATCATGGAAAGTTTCAAGTCACAACATACATCATGTACGGGGGTGTGTCTGTGTGTGTGTATGTGTGCTTATAAGGTGGGGAGCATATATGGGTATGTATGTATGTATGATGTTTCATTCTTTCTTTTTATTTTACAGATAATGTTAAGGTAAATGAAAACGTTCATTCTAAATTAAATATAATATAATATTTGAAATTTAATAATCATCTTAATAAATGAAATAAGATAATCTTAATCTTAAACCGAAGACGCTGAAAATGACTAAAGTGCTGATTATCAACAAGAGTGTTTTATGTGCATCTTCTCGTAGACAATACGCCACATACCACAACCTTTTATAAACATACTGATTAGTATTAATTGACTGATCCGGAAAACAGGGTTGAACCGTACCTAACTTATTGGTTCATTTATTAAAATATTATTTTCGATAAATAATTATTTGAACCTAGTAAATTAATAATTACATAATCCGTTAAAAGTATCTGGAATCTATATTTTTCTTCTTTATTTCAACACTAAATACATTCTAGGCTTACCGGACATCAGCCATTGTTACAAAGGAGTCCCAAATATATAGTCTACACTTTGCGAACACTTGGATCACTCTCACCTAATGACTGACTTCTGATCCTCATGTTATCAATATCGAGAGATTTTAACACCTGATGGTGATACGATTTTGGATCGGAGACCATCTTCAAAAACAGATTTTAAGGGCAATGTATAATTAATTATATTACTGACGTTAAATGGGTTATGTGTGTATGCGCACGCACACACACACACACAAACAATTATTGGTAACTGAAAAACTATGTTTTCTTCTTTCGTGCAATTATCATGTAGATAAAAGGATTGTTGGTAAATTTAGACTCTGTGACTATACACTTATTTTATATATCTAAATGTCAGTCATGACTTGCTTACTCACACTGACATACTGAAGAAATGGAAAACAATTTAATTTACAAATTTCATTTCCTTTCTTACTTTTGATCATATAAATGATTACTGCCTGACAATCACATAATAAACAAATGTTTTTTGGGTATAATAACATGCAAACTATGTACGAAAATGAATACTAATCGTGGTCATGCAAAAATAGTTCTGTGAAAGATGTCCATGCTTAAGAACAGAAAAACAATTTTGTTTTATTTCTATTTAATATTTCTCTTATTACTATTGTTTTATGTCTATGATCTTTTACCACTGTATTAAATCAAATGTTATTATTATTTTTATGATATATTTTAGATAGCAAAACAGACATGTAACTTTACTGATCTAAAGGTTGATATAAATCGATAAACAAACCGATTAGAAAGAAATATACATAGATACGGACAGCCAGATAGACAGACAGATCACTGGATGAAATGCTTGGCTGTTATTATTTTTATTAGTATTATTTTTATTAGTACTAGAGATAAACAAGTCAATTAAATAATATTTTTTATGCATTCATATTAACATATTGTATTATCTTGATTACTCATAAACAATAAATAAAATTTACCGAATTGTTATATTCAAAAGTTAATTACAGCACAATTTAACTATTTCATGAAGTTTAATGTTTAAGTCTTGTGTAATTTCCACACACAACAAATACTAACTGTAAAATATATAAATAGTTAACTACAAAATGCTTATTTCCCGTTCTAGATATATCATACGAAAATTGATTAATAAACACTTTTTCATCTCAGCAATTTATTTCTTTAAAAGAAGCATAAACAACCAGAAACAGTAACTTGAAAAGTGTAATGACCGAGTTCAAAGAAATTACATAAAGAGATTTTCAGAGAGAAAGAAATCAAAACTAAATCACACACACTTTACAGCCTTAGTTCAGTTATTTCAGAAATGCAAAATAACAAGGTTTGAAACTGTACACATTTCGTAGTTTAAATGTGATCTATGGCTACAGTATCATGGACAGTTTCAAGTCACAGCATACATGTACAGGGGGAAAGACCGCTTTTGTGTGTGTGTGTGTGTTTGTGTCTGTTTCTAAGGTGAAGGCACACATTCGTATGATTCTTTCTCTTTCGTTTACAGATGCATTAATATTGTATGTAATTTACACTAGTACTGTTAATAATATGCATATTTTAAACGTTATTTACAAACAAACAAAAGCATAATAAAGTTTCAAAAAACAAAACCCTCAGTACCATTAAAGAGATTGTTTTTAACATTTGTTTACCTCTGTTGCCCATTCTACAACGTGTCCCCGTAGTGAGAACTTCTCGTCAATATCTAATTGTCTCATCTTGACAAAACCAATCATTCCTGCTTTCTCAACACACGAATGAGCCTGAAACGTGTCAAAGTAGATCTCGTAGTTTTCAGTACGAAACGTCTCAGTGAAAACAAACTGGTAAGTAAAAGTGTGGAATCCAAGAAAACAGATATCAAGATGGATTGATGGACGGACGAACGAACAAAATAGTCTGACTGATTAGGAGGCTACAGATGGAGAGACTGACACTAATAAATAGATATACAGACAGAGAGATGGATGTACTGACAACGATACATACGTGTATATAGTCAGAAATGGACGGACAGAGAGAGAAAGACAAAGGTACAGAAGAATAGTTTTGACAGACAGATAAACAGATGAGACAATAAGTAAATAAACTAAGAGATAATACAGTAACTAAACTAAGAGATAATACAGTAAATAAACTAAGATATAATACAGTAAGTAAACTAAGATATAATACAGTAAATAAACTAAGAGATAATACAGTAAGTAAACTAAGAGATAATACAGTAAGTAAACTAAGATATAATACAGTAAATAAACTAACAAACTGAACCATAAAGGAGACATGCTGAAGGACAGATCACATAAAATTAATACTGACTAGTTTTGACGAATAAGCTACGAGTCTCGGTAACAACATTCCATCTTCGATGAAACATATCTTTATCCAGAACATAAATTAAAATAAAATAATTCAGCAACATTTGTTTATGTAAATTTACATGTAACAACTTTTCCCAAAGAAAACAAACATAAAATTAAATTTCACAAGTGTTATAAATTTACATTTAGCAATTGTTTCAAAATTAGCAGTTTATGGATTTATATCAAATAAAAGCTAAAACACATTAACAATTCAAACATTTTCTTTCATATTGCTTTCTTGTTTTTTATTAATTTGGGAAACCGTCTTTCGGTTGTTGTTATGTTGTTGTTTTTTTGTTTTGTTTTTTGTTTTTGTTTTTATTTGAATGGCATTATTTACAATATTTTGGCAATAAAAAATTCCTGTCACTCGGAATTGTGTTTCATACATATTTGTTTATTACTCTAGCTAATTTTTTTTTTTTCATTAGGCTAGTACTATTGCTTCATTTGAACTAACAAAACACGCGTCTAGCTATCGTGGTAGCAGTACTGAGCTGTTGCTGTCTGATATAAATAAAAATATTCACGTTTTAGAAAATGAGTGAAAACGAGCTTTTAAGACGTAAACAGTTAACAACCAGCAGAACATTTTAAAATTATTTTCAGATAAAATATAATTCTTGTCTCTGCGAGTTTTTCAGTTGTGTATATATATATATATATATATATATATATACCTATAGACGTGGGTGCCACATAATTAAGAACATAATTTAGATTCTTAATGACTGTGATTATCTACTATTATCTTTTATTATAATAATTATTATTATTATTTGACTTTCACGGTAAACAAAGGGAATCCTGAGAGCAAAGATTTGCTATTTAATTTTCTGAGATATTTTTCTGCCCCGTCTCTGTTTATGATTTAAATTTGCTTGGAATCTAATTCACAAAATGTGAATATAGAATGTATTTCACTGGTTTGTCGATAAACGATGTTCGAACCTGCGTATTAATAACTGAAAAAGAGGAAGAAGAAGTAGAAGAAGAAGATAACATTCAACAATCTAAATGCAGCAAATAATAAAATACATCTGTTTACTTTTTCTTTTCATATTTTATAATATATTATTGTTGTTTCTCTCGCTATTTTTGCTATTGAACATGTGTTATTATATATCTTGAATGTCGATAAACGTAAATTACTTCATATTTTCCTATTTATTTCTACACTTACGCGCAGACACCGTATAAACAGTGAATTTTTCAAATCGTCGTAAATAGCTCTCGGCTGTACCTCTGTGTATCTCGTGCAGCAGTGACAGACTATTGTTATCTGACGTACATAACAAACAAACACAAATTTGCTATACTGGGTATCCGAGTATCATTTGAGTACCATTATATGTACAGGAATATATTTGGAAAACGAAAACAGCTTTATAAAATTATCTTTACGTATGCTATAACGATATATAACATAAAATAACAATTAGAAAACAAACAAACAAACACACGGAAACAACAACAACAAACAGGCAACAGCTGCACAATATTTAACATTAATCTACAAAAGTCGTATGTATAGAATCATTCAAAACCGCAAAGTACGAAACGGACTAGTTTCCGCTCGAAATATCATAAAATATTTAAAGTTGTCGTCAGTCCGTGTTTAGCACTGAGAAACAGTCGTTATATTTTAACATATTTAACATCTAAGTGTCCTTTTGTTAAGTGTCAACAATCATATCTAAATAGTATCCTTTGTCTGCTCGTTTATGCATTGTGAAATAGTCGTATCAAGATATAATCCTGCAACGTGCACAGTTGGTTTAAGTTTGCTGTCCGGTTACAAAATACTTGTATTATTTGTTTAGTCTGAGATAAACAGTATACAAAAAAATTTATTTATTTATTTATTTATTTATTTATTTATTTATTTATTTATTTTTTGTCTCTGTGTCTGTTTATGAATTGTCAAAGAGTTACATTTACAATAATTCTACAGTGTATACATCTGGATTCAGTTACCTTTCCGATTATAAGATTAAGATTAGTCATTCAGAATGCTATGTGTATAAAGACAGGAATCAGGATAAACATTGAGTTAATTGTGTCTGACAGAGGCAAAATTATTTGTTCAGATTTTTAATAAGTAATATGAATTTTTCCTTATTTTTAAATTGATGTACTTTTTATAACTACAGTTGTTTAATGTAGCTATAATGTTTATTACAATATAAATTGCATCACACATACTCGATTTGAGCATTCAGCAAACAAAATTTGGCGACCTAATTACGTTCAAATCAAGCGATTAAATTTCTCAGGAACAGTACATGATACTGGGAATGCAGAATAAGGAGACTTGTGTTTAAATAAAGTGTGATCATCAATGAACGGAATTAATAACGTGAACTGAGAGAGAAAACATTACAAAAATTCACTTTATTGTAGACCAAAAAAAAAAAAAAAAGAAGATAATATTAAAAAATAAAATAATTTTAATAATGTGAAAGAATATATTAAAGAAAAAAGTGAAAGAAAAACTGTGTATGCTGACAGACATCAAATTCTATTGAAGATGAAGAAGAAGAATAAGATAACGTTTAACAATCTAAATGTACCAAATAATAAAATGCATCTGATTACCTTTATTATTATTATTATTTTTATACTATATTATTGTTCTTCTTCTTGTGTTTGTGTTTTTTTCGTTATTATTGTTATTGAACATGTGCTATTATTTATCTTGAATGTTGTTGCACGTAAATGTTTTCGTACTTTCCTATTTATTTCTACACTTACGCGCAGACCTCGTATAAACAGTGGATTTTTCAAATCGTCGTATATAACAATCGGCTGTACCTCTATGTATCTCGTGCAGCTCTGACACACTGATTGTATCTAACCTACATAACAAACAAACATACATTTGCTATACTGGGTATTCGAGTATGATTTGAGTACGATTACATGTACAGGGATATATTTGGAAAACGAAAACAACCACAACAAACAAATAAACAATAACTGCACAATATTTAACATTAATCCACAAAAGTCGTATGTATAGAATCATCGAAACCGCAAAGTACGAAACCGACTATTTTCCCCCGTAAAATGTAATAAAATATTTAAGTTTCGCATCAATCCGTGTTTAACAAGTATACACCATTATTATTTGTTTAGCACGGACGAACAACACATACAGCTTGACGTATTTAATGTATGTCTATTTTCACTACTGTTAACTATTTTCCCCGCGAAATATAATAAAATAGTTAAAGTTGTCGTCAGTCCGCGTTTAGCACTGAGAAACAGTCGTTATATTTTAACATATTTAACATCTAAGTGTCCTTTTGTTAAGTGTCAACAGTCATATCTAAATAGTATCCTTTGTCTGCTCGTTTATGCATTGTGAAATAGTCGTATCAAGATATACTCCTGCAACGTGCACAGTTGTTTTAAGTTTGCTCTCCGGTTACAAAATACTTGTATTATTTGTAATATTATATTTGTCTGTGTGCCTGTTTACGAATTGTCAAACATTTACATCTAGAATAATTATACAGTGTATAAATCTGGATTCAGTTAGGTTTCCGATTATAAGATTAAGCTTAGTCAGTCAGAATGTTATGTATACAAAAACAGGAATCAGGATAAACATTAAGTTAATTGTGTCTGACAGAGGCAGAATGATTTGTCCAGTTTTTAAATATGTAATATGAATGTTTCCTTATTTTTAAATTGATGAACTTTTTATAACTACAGTGGTTTAATGTGTATAATGTTTTAGCATTCAATAAACAAAATTATGCTACCTAATTAGGTTCAAATCAAGAGATTAAATGTCTCAGGAAGAGTACATGCTACTGGGAATGCATAATAAGGAGACTTGTGTTTAAATAATGTGTGATCATCACTGAAAGCAATTAATAGCGTGAATTGAGAGAGAAAACATTACAAAAATTCACTTTATTGTAGAAAAATAAAAAGATAATATTATTATATTTAAATAATCTAAAAATAAAGAAAACAATATATTAAAGAAAAAAGTAAAAAAAAAAAAATGTTCTGGAGCAATCTATATGCGGATAGATATCAAATCCTAATCGCAGAATGTCGACACAATTTTTATTTAAACTGAGTCAGTGACTGAGAGAAAATACAAGTGAAACAAGATGATAATCATAACGAATGAACCCATAACGAGAATCAAGTGATAAGTTTAGATATATCAGATTATTGTAATTATTGATTGATGCATTTATTTAGTTATTGTAATGTATTCACTCAGTTAATTTAAGTCTGCGAGTTGTATGTATGCCAGAGCAGTTTTTATGTGAACGATCTTTAAAAATTGACGAATTATGAAATCAAAATGTTTCAGTTTAAATAATATCATTAATTTCATTATTTAGATTTTTGCTTAAAAATCATGTTTTCAATTATTCTGTTACTGGTTGATGACAACACTTCCCGGTTCACAAGTAAGATCGATGTTCGGCTTAATGGACGATATTACGTGTTAATATTGTTCACCTCTTCCGTTCTGTGTATAGGCGAGAAAACCAAATATTAAAATGACGCATTAGCTATATTTTATTATCATAAATTTAATAATTTAGTTTAATAATTACTATAATAATTCCTATAAACATTAGTCACATTCACATATAATTATTAATACGTGCATACATGCATATTTAAACGGATACATATATACATATGTACAAACATGTATACATACACACATACGCATAAGTATCCAAATTTTGTTAAAAACAAATTGGTATAAATAATAATGATAGTAACAAAAAAAATAGCCTTATCACTACTTTCTATTCTGATTACTGATTGGCTAAAGTAAAATACTGAGAAAATGTCATGTTTTTGAAGCAGAGAACTTAGATGTAAATAGGTCTCCAGCTGTGCAAGAAATTAAATACATTTAACAAAATATTGAAATCATAGCAGTGTTTATTAAAATTAAAATGAAATATCAGTGTGTGTAGGTAAGACAGTATTAAAGGTTACAAATTATTGTGCACTCATTTTATTTAATTTGACATTGTTGTCTTGTTATGCAATATCACAACTTATCTAGAGATAATTATAATGCTTTTTTTTTTTTTTCCAAATATAATGATACACTGGTTTTAGTTTTGTGATTAAACTAGCATGACCAGTACATAAAACTAACACTGCTTGTTTGAAATGTAGGCCAGATAAATGAGTGTGTCATTGATGCACAAGATATACAAAGATATACTCGGTTAATATTTACAAGGATCAAATTTGTTACTGTGGCTAAGAGGACAACCGACAGTTCTATCTGACTCTGTGTGTGTGTGTGTCTGTGTATGTGTTTGTGTATATTTGTGTTGGTCTGTGTATGATATGTAAATCTCTGATTGTGTGTATGCATATCAAAATGTTTGACTGTACCTATGGAGAAAAAGATACATACTTTAAATATATTTTGACTACTACCGAACTTTTTTATTTCATTTTGTCTTATCCACTATAAGGACAATTCCACGGTATCAGAATTCAGAAGGTTTAATCTAAAAAAATACCACAGATATATGTGGCTTGATGTGTAACAGGAACTATCTGTATGTAACTCCAAACGGACGTGAGAAAAAAAAATAACCTTATTTCCAAATTGTCTACAATTTTTGGGATGGTCAAATAAACATTTACCATTTGCTTAAAAAGGAAAGCATGAATTGTTTAATAGTTAATGTATGTTGACAACAGCTTCGGAATGTGACTGTGTTGATAAATCACCAATAACATGATTGTTCGATACTTACAAACTAATTATTTGTCTGTGTACAATATTCAAGACAATAAAGATGTTTATTCGCTGAAGAATTTTTTAGAATTTATTACTGAACCAGTATAGAAATTCAGAACAGAATATCTGTAAAAAATATACGGACATACGAACCGTTGTTCACAGCATCAGACGCACACAAACAGAACCACACAAACACTATCGCGCCCATGCAATCACATTTAGACACATTCATGGAGGTATATACGTATCTCAAATATATATAATTACAAACCATTTGGAATAAATAAATACAGATCGATAGATAAATCAAGATGAATAGAAAGACAGGTAGACAGACTATACAAATACAGGTTTTATTCACTGTTCTTGATAACAATACTGTTTTACCTCATCTGTCATACGTTCCATTCCAGCTACTAAGAACAAACATGCGTACGATTACAAAATAAACTTCGTCAGTCAACTAGTCATGTATATAAGGCTAGGAACGAGGATCTGAATTAAAGTAGTTGTGTTTGTTGGAGACGGACTGATGTAGTCAGCTTTTATATTAAGAAATGTATTTCTTACCATATGTATGGATTTATTACTAAATTAATTTCAGGTATGTCATATTATTTGTATGTATATAGTTATAAAGAAAGAAATAATCGATAGTTGTAATAATAATTAAAATTGTGAATCAGTGAGGTATGGAATTATGAGGATCGTGAATTGAAAAATGGATAAGTCTGCATGGACAAAAGATTCACAATAGAACATTTTCACCTTTTGCTCGACCTTGAAATTACTTTAATTGAAAATTAAAGTTCAAAGTATTATTTCAACCCAAGATGTAATATTTGGAGTTTAATAGTGATATTCACTTAAAATGGACATGCTGACCACACAGTGTCCATTTTCACACCTTTAGAGATTAAATAATACAGAAATGCACTAGGCTGTAATACTTTTAAAAACTAAGATTATGAAATTACAGATTTTTATTATTTCTTTTTTTGTTGTTGTTGTATATATATTGTGTGTGCTGAATGTGTTGTTATTCTTATGTTGATAGGGTGTAATGTGCAGTTAATCTGTGTCAATAACGTTTATTACACCCACAATTTTAATGTTTTATTGTGTTCTCCGTGCAGATTCTTATTTTGTCTACAGACGTAGTAGATTCAAATTTGTTCACAACCACAACATAATTAATTGTTCTTCAAACACATTACACGCGGAATTCCTATCGATGAGATTTTTAAAATTTCAAATATTTTTGTTAGAAATAATGATAATTGTAGCAGTTGTAGTATTAGTATTATTAGTAGTAGTAGTATTAAATGTAAATAATTATGTTGATTATATTTACACTATATTAATGGTATTATTGTATCAAACATTGTCCATTAAAATTGTTTCGAAACAATTTAGAAAATAAGTATATTCTTCCGAAAACCTTAGAACTAAATGCCCGTCTGTTGAACACGTTTCCAAAGAATGTTCCATAATTGAAATAAAATTAATAAGTATTTTACAGATGTAGTAGATCCAAATTTACTCACAACCACAAGATAATTAAGTGTTGTTCAACTGCATTACATGCGAAATTCTTCTCTATGGTATTTTTAATATTTCAAATATGTTTGTAAGAAATAATGATAAATGTAGTAGCTGTGGTATTAGTATTAGTATTAGTAGTAGAAGTAGTAGTAGTAGTACTAGTATTAGTAGTAGTAATAGTAGTAGTAAATGTATATAATGCTGTTAATTATATTTACATTATTTTAATGGTATTATTGTATCAAACATTGTCCATTAAAATTGTTTCGAAATAATTCAGAAAATAAGTATATTTTCCGAAAGCCTTAGAAATAAACGCACGTCTGCTGAACACTTTTCCAAAGAATGTTTCATAATATTTATTTTATTCATTGTATTTACTCATTTTATAATAATAATAACAATAATTATAATAATAATAATAATAATAATAATAATAAGAAGAAGAAGAAGAAGAAGAAGAAGAAGAAGAAGAAGAAGAAGAAGAAGAATAAAGATAAAACACAAAAAATAGAAGTAATGATGATGAAGAATCGTATTTCACTTAGGATATTTAAACTATGTTTTCATTATCAACGCATTCTTACATTAAACGTTGTTGGAATCACGTAGAAAGTAATAACTTACTTCTCAAAACTTTGAGACTAAAATGAGATCTGTTGAAGATGTTTAGGAAACCTTGTTGTATAACACTCATTTCACTATACATATTATTCATTTGTTTTGCAGCTTTAATGCAACATCATATCAAAGTGCTCACTTTGGAGAGGGAACTGGACACATTTGGCTTGATGATCTGAGATGTGATGGAGATGAAGACAGTGTTGAAAATTGTTCATTTCATGGCTGGGGAAAACACAACTGTGGTCACAGAGGATGCTGGTCAATGTCAGTTTACATTAGACTTTTTATTTCATTGTGTATCAATAACACAATGTTTTAACTTGTTGGCATCAAAATTATAATTCGTGTGTTTAATGTTGTCGTACTGAAGTGTGTATCTATCATTATTTGCCTTTAATAATAATGAAACAATACAAAATAATATCAGGATTGAGTACGATATTCAACTAAAAAGCTAGGCTTAAAATAACCTGAATTCAAATGAGATATATTAATGATGCAGTTATTCGTATTTATTAGTTACTTTACTTGCTTGTTTGTTTCCTTGATTGTTGTTTGTTTATTCCTTCCCTTATTTTACTCTTTGAGTATTTGTAATTTATGTACGACTTATAATAGGCATCAAAGCTAAACATATACCACTACGATAGTTACAACAGAGGAAACTCATTAGTGAAACTGTACAGATTATTCTTGTTGACTTGCATACAAATAGGAAAATAAAATCGGAGGGGAATGAAGCAGCTTGTACGAAGTTTTCAGAAGAAATATAGTTACAAGAGTATTAATCCATCTTACTAAATCGATTTTCTCAAGTAGAAGTAAACATGGAGAGTTACTGAAAATATACATCAGAAAGATCAAAAATATAATAAAAATAATAATAATAATAATAATAATAATAATAATAATAATAATAATATTATTATTATTATTATTATTATTATTATTATTATTATTATTATTATTATTATTATTGTTGTTTAGTAATTTAAAATTATAATAAGAATCGTACTGTTTAATAATTTTAAACACCAGCCTTCCTTCAGAAGGTAATTTCAACCAACAGATGACCGCCCCTGCATGTTTGTCTGTAATGAAATTTGAAGACATCCAATATCTTTATGGTTCTCTAAATATAGCATATAGAAATTAGAATGAAATATCAAAATTATATAATAAATATATATATATATATATGGGTTTTTTTTTTATAGGTTTTATCAGACTAGTCAATGGTGGAGGTATTTCAACACAGTGTCGAGTTGAGATCAAACTTAACGATACATGGGGAACTGTCTGTGGTGACAAATTTGACGACAAAGACGCAGGCTTTATCTGTACACGTTTAGGATTCAGTCAGTAAGAATGTTTTACTTTCAGTTAAACTGTTCAATTTATAAACAGTAGTAAAATATGAGTACGTTTCTATTTGCGCAATACAATATAAGACAAAAGGTGAATAATTGCATAGTACAGATTGGCCAATATTTCTAACGAAGATCAATGAAATCAGTTGTATTTTCTAAATCCTAGATTCAACGCAAAGACATATAAGAATGCTCACTTTGGAGAAGGAACGGGACCAGCGTGGGTTGATGATATTAACTGTGTTAAAGATGAAAATGGAGTGAATCACTGTTCTTTTTATGACTCGGGTAAAAATAACTATAGTCATAAACAGGATTTGGGAATTAGCTGCTACCCTCAGAGTATGTTGTTTGTTTTGTTGTTGTTGTTTGTTTTTGTACCATTTTAAGAACAAAACATTTAGCGTTGAATGTGAAATGCAAGAACCACTTATTTATAAAACAACGCCACATGACATTGATCTCTCTCTCTCTCTCTCTCTCTCTCTCTCTCTCTCTCTCTCTCTCTCTCTCTCTCTCTCTCTCTCTCTCTCTCTCTCTCTCTCTCTCTCTCTCTCTCTCTCTCTCTCTCTCTCTCTCTCTCTCTCTCTCTCTCTCTCCCTTGAATTGTTATTTGTATTAATATTATTACTATTATTAGTAGTAGTAGTGGGAGTAGTAGTAGTAGTAGTAGTAGTAGTAGTAGTAGTAGTAGTAGTTGTAGTAGTATTTTTTTTCTTTTATTTGTCTTTATTTTATTTTTTTCTAAGATAGTTACTGAAACAAATATTTGGCTTCTAGATTTTACAAGTAAAAGTTGACTGTAGAAATGTATTGCTAATAATATAGCTCGATGTTGAAGTCATATCGCTCGGTAATATTATTTACGTATATCTATAAAGCGAAACTTAATCTGGAACCGGACAGTTAAAGAAAACAAATGAAATTTTGAAAATAGATGTGTTGTGATCGTGACTTCAGTTTCTATTCGATTGGCCAATGGCGGAGGAATTGCAACACGAGGCAGACTTGAAATAGAAAACAACGGGACATGGGGAACTGTCTGTGCTAGAGAATTTGACGACAGAGTTGCTGCTGTTATCTGTTACATGCTGGGTTTTAGTAGGTAAATAAATATTTTCCTATAATCTATTTATTTATATCTAGCAACGTTATACCTTAATTTTAATATACTTTTCTTTTTTAAGCATTTTCTTAACTAAAATGCTTATTATACGGTCACTAAAATTCGAATTATATGAGATAATATTATTGTGTTTTTTTGTCTTATTTTTTGTTCTGTTTTTACTGTTTTGACAGCATTAAATTATTATTGAGTATTATACAATAATACAAATAATAATTTAGGAAAATGTTTAACCCTAAAATTAGTGTACGCTGTATTAATAAATTAGTGATGAAAAAATACGGATTCAAGAAGAATTGAATTGTGAAATATAAGTATTAATACATTATTTGTAAAACGTATAACCTAAAAGTTACAGAAAATGACCCGACTATAAATTATTACTTTCATTTCTTCGTCACATTCTTTTACATTTTTGTTTTACTTTTTACACGATAATCCATCAGCAACATGAGGAATGAATCTTATTATTCTATATATTATTACTACTACTACTACTACTACTACTACTACTACTACTACTACTACTACTACTACTACTGCTACTACTACTATTATTATTAGTCTTATTATTAAAATTATTTTCAGTTTCGAAGCAACATTATATCAAGCATCTGAGTTCGGACAAGGCAGTGGACCTATTTGGCTTGATGGACTTGACTGTAAGGGAGATGAAGAAAGTGTAGAGGATTGTTCCTACTCTACTTGGGGTGAAAACAACTGTAGTCATAAGCAAGACGTGGGAATCAGCTGTTTGAATCGCTGTAAGTAGAGACATAAAAGTTAGTAAACTTAATAATAACAAGACATTTAGTGAACAGACTAAGAGTGACCAATCTAGGAGATGTAAGAAAAAAATAATAAAATAAAAATGAAAATCTGAAGCTTTATGTTAATCAGACTGTTGTGTCTGTTATTTTAATTGATGTGTTATCCGTGTGTGATGAGTTTCTTTTTCATATCAGAATAAGACAATATGAAGAGTTTGACTGTTTTACTAATACATGTACATACAAAGGTAATAGTGCAGGTCCGATTTGAAAGTTTTCCTTATTGATTCTTAAAGCAGTGATAAACCATTTTATTATTATTATTATTATGATTATTATTATTATTCATTTATTTATTTTTTTATTTATATTTTTATGTTTTATTAATTTTTGTTCTTCCCATACAACAGTGTTCTTTATTTAATAGTAACATTTGCTACCAAAAGATATCCGTTTACTATTTCTACGTGTCGATAATGTTTACTAGAGGATCAGTCTGTACCAGACGAAGTAGCCCGCTAAAAGTCGAATACCACCTACTTCATGATCTGGTAACAAACGTAAGTAAAACCCGGGTATACTTCAGTGTATCTTATTTAACAGTGAGAGAATAATTGTATCTGCCCAACACAAAAAGCACACATTAACTTGCTATACAGGTAACGCCAGTATCGTTTCAGTACCATTACATGCTCATTGTTATAGATAGAAAACGAAAAAAGCTTTATAAAGTTATAACATAAAATAAGAAAAAAAAGCTGCAACATAATTGACGTTAATCTACAATGGTTGTATATATTGAACCGCAAAGTGAGAAACACACTATTTTCACCTGCCAAGATGACAAAATATTTAAGGTTGGCATCAGTCCGTGTTTCACAAGTATAGCTATTATTATCTGTTTAGCACGGACGAACAGAACAAACATCTTAACGTATTTAATATATGTGTGTCTTTACTTTTGTTAACTATTTTCGCGCGATATATAATAAAACATTTGTATTTGTCGTCAGTCCCTGTTTAGGATACACGAACAATCGCTATATTTTCAGTATGTTCGGTATCTGAGTGTGCATCCTTTTAACTGTGAAACTGTGATACCTGAAAATTATGATACAATTTGCACAGTTGGTTTTAGTTAGCCGACCGGTTACAAAATCCTTGTATTATCGTTTTTATGCGATAAACAAAGGATGTAACTAATTTTTTTTATTTATTTATTTATTTATTTATTTTTCTGTTGATGTGTCTCAGTTTGAAGTTTTTTTTTTTTATATATATATATATATATATATATATATATATATATAATATTTATAATAATTTGCGGATACTAAATCTGCTTTTGTGCTGACATAAAATTCAATATACTGCTGACGAAAGTAAGCGCGTTTCCATAATTTATAGATAACAATATTTTATTCGTTATTTTATTTGAATTTCTATATACATTTTTGCGGGTCTTAATTTATTTTGATAGTTCTTGGTCAAGTTATTGAAGAAGGCTAGCCTGATAAAAAAAACCTCTGAAATTAGTGTTATCAAAAAATTCTCATACTAAATGTTGACTGAATGTTCTCTACAGTCTTACTTCAGTCAGAACATGTTACTGAACTTAGAGACTGGAAGTGAAGAGTCGCTCGCCTAACTTACTTCTATGTACACTGGTCTGTGTTAGAACTGACACTGTATTTTTCCACTTTCTCACTGGATATTTCCATTTTGTGACTGAATCCTTCAAATAACCATCCCAAGCACCGTGGCAAGAACCGTAGATGTTCTCCATTTGTGATACTGATGGCCTAGCAGATATTACGATACGTCATTTTTGTTTTTCTGTTGACACTGATTCAAAGGATAACGCACGAATATGCATTAGCATCTCTGTATCAGTTTCGATAAATGACTTCACAGATACATTATCGTATCTAGCTTATTCAAATGTTTATAATGATATGAATTTAAACAACAGCTTATGAACAACCACTGGCTTCTTTCTTGTGTCAGTTTGTATGTAATCTGAAAGTTCTCGAAATTGGATCAGTAGCATATAATACTAAAGTAAACGAAAATTAGTAACTATCTAGTATCCTGATCAAATCAGGATATGGAATATGTCACATAATGCAGGCTAACTGTTTCGTGTCGTGTTCGAATTTGTCAATTAATGAGGAAACATAATGAAGATGATACACAGCAGTGAGTCATGTCAGTGTCACTCGATTGGATTGTTCATCTTTTAAACTAGCAGAGTTAGTATATTTAGCAGAAACGTAAGCATGAGTTTCGAATGACTTATTCCAGTCTTTATGTGTCAGAATGTTGGTTTATCGCCTTGATGATGCTGTGAATAGCTCTTTCTTTTACGTTTGATGTTATTGACGCATTTTTTTTGGTGACATCTAGCATTCTGATATTCAGACCATTGTCTAGTGGAACTCTGTTAAGCACGAATGGTACATTACAGAAAAAAGTTAAGATGAATGACAGTATCGTTGACATCAGCATTACGTGTTGTTTGGTCTGTTATCACAAAATCAGTTTCTTCACATGAGCTTTTGAAAGGGATTGGACTGGCAGCCTCTGACACTTATTACTTTTTCTATCTTTAAACTTATTATTTTCGAAGAGAGCTATAGTAACAAGACGCCTGTATATCAGAACTTATGACGTATTTTACAATCTCTTTTATTAATGCTAAAACAAATTTGAATTATGTCATCGTATTTACTATAACGATTGTAACAAATGTAAAGTATTTATAAAAAGTTTTAAAAAAAACAACAACGACAGATTGTTATTTGTAAAAAAAAAAAAAAACATCAACATTGTCAGTAATTTCTGTTCTAGTTACTGATTCCAAGGAAAATTTTTGAAAAAATAAAAAATAAATAAATAAAATAAATAAAACGTACGTACTTGAATAAGAGAACTTAGATATAGATAGGTCTCCAGTTGTGGAAAAATTTAATATTTTTGAAAAAACAAAACAAAAACAAAACAACTTCAGGCTGAATTATTATCTCAGAACCTATAAGTCAGTGAATTAGTGTATCTTTATAGATTTGAATCTTTGAGTACATTAATATTAGAAATATTGGTTGCCGATTTATAGCAAAACTAGAGATAGAGCGAAATCTTTATTTTACTCAACTTTATGAATTTGACGACAGAGACGATGCTGTTATCTGTAACATGAAGGACAACAATTTTAGTCGGTAAATAAATATTTTACTACATTTTTCTTCTTATTATTTTTGTCTAGCAGTAGAATTTTATATGCTTAATATATACTTCTTTTTTAACCATTTTCATTACTTAAACGATTATAATACATTCATGTAAAATTCGAATTATATGAAATAATATTATTGTGGTTTCCTGTTTAAGTTCCATGTGATACTGGCAATTACATTGCTGCACATTATGTTATTGTTGTATATACATCTCACACCATTAAGTTATTATTCGTTGTTGTACAATAATACAAATTTCAACTTAGGAAAATGCGTTAACTCTACAATTAGTGTACATTCTATTAATACGTTTGTGATGAAAAAGTACAGATTCGAAAAGAAGTGAATTATGAATTATAAGTATTTATGAATTATTTTTTAAAACGTATCAAGTAATATTTATAGAAACATCTGAGTTAGAAACATCTTAGAATTCTTTTCATTATATTTGCACTTGTGTTTGCGTGTATCCATTTGTATATAGTTGTACATATTTATAAATTTAGTTAAAAAACTGAGTAAAGTTTAAATAACCTGTATATTGCTGTGGTTGTATTAATTTACAATACAATGACAAAATATTTAATCTGTAAAGTAGATGATACCAGGCTTTGATGAAAACATGTAATTTACACGTAAATTAAATAACAACGCACTGAGCTGTCTCTGCTTAGGAAACAACTGCGAGAAGAAGAAAACTCAAAATTCTGAGATGTTTAACTGAATACATGCTGGTTATATTTGATAATTTATGTCTAACAACAGACCATGTTCCTTCAAAGTTGTTAAATTTGTTTCTTACCTGTCAGCTGTAATTAATTATATTCCTCTTTGGATAACAAAATGACTACATAAATTAACAACAGGAAGATGGTAAAACAATAGGTGGATCCCACAGTCTGTCTGCTGTCAGTTCAAATATTCAAAACTAACCAGTTTATATTAAAATTTGAAGAATAAATTATGAAGCTGTGCAGTTTTATATCTTATAACAAATTTTAATGTTTCTATTTATTTCTTTTAAGACTGTTTTAGTTCATGCAGTCAAAGGTTCTAATATTTTCGGTTGTCCAGATCATCTGATGTGTGTATATATAGTAAATGAAAAGAAATATTTAAAACCAAGAAAAACAAAAAGAAACATTTGTGTAATAATTATTATAGTAGCAATATAGAACAGTGCTGTAACATTTATAGAGTACAGGTTTCAAAACTTTGATATATAGGGAAAGTCTATTTACTAGTTTGAGATATCTATCTGTCGGCCTCTGTGTCTACCTATTTATTTTTTGATCAGTTTGTCTATCTGTCTCTACATCTACATATCTGTCTGTGCAGATCATGACAAGAATTTACCACTGAGTGTGTGGGTAAATGTAGGTGCAGATAGATTATTAAACTTGTAAACATATGTTTGTTTTTAAAGAAACATTTTAAAACATTTTTGTCCACAGATTTTTCACTTCTACAGATGAACTCATTCAGTAAAGCATGCAACTGCAGACATGCCAGTCTTGTTATCATGGCAACAGGGTTTTCTGCCTCCTTTTCATTTTTGTCTTTCTCCCTGTTGTGATATGCACCCAGTCACTGACATTGAGTGGAGAGAAGAAAATTGATCATTTTGACCACAGGGGAAACCACGAAGACACACCGTGCTGGACGGTGAAAATCCACAAGAGAGTTCAACATTCCATACCACTTCAGGGGAGACAACTTGTCATTTCTGCTGCAGACATCAGACTTGACTCTGTGGGACAGATATCAAATTTCCTAAACCATTTCACTTTCTGTTTCTGGCCAGAGACTTTAGAACTGAGTGACACAAGTAAACTGAACTTTGAAGATTTACACAAAGTACACCAGTTTATCTTGAAGAAAACACGTCACAGATTCAACACTTTGAGGAAAACAGTAGAGAGCTGGTTGCAGGGAGACAACTCTGTTGAGTGGTTTAGTCCCAATGTTGTGAGAGTCAGACAGAAAAGTTCTCTTCATTTTGAAGATCCGTTCTTCACACGACAATGGCACTTGGTAAGTAAATAATCTGCATAATTTATCTCCAGTTGTAGTGAAAGTAGATCTTAGCTCCATTGTGTAGCATCCACTCAAACAGTGACATCTGATCTGATCTGGATTCACTAACCAGTTTCTTCTTAACACACTTTGATTAACATTTTAATTTTACATATTTTCATGCATATGAAATACCAGACTGTGACAATGAGAGATAATTTATTGTGTTAATTTAAATTACAAGTATTTTATCTAAAATTACTAAAATCATTTATATTTTGTTTTATTTTATTAATATATGTATTTATTTGTTTATTTATTATGTTTATTATATTTATTTATTTATTTGTTGATTTTTAATTTAATTTATTTATTTATTAAACAGAGCAATAAGTTGTCTGGAATGGATATCAATGTCACTGGTGTCTGGGAACGAAACATAACAGGAATTGGGGTCACTGTTGCTGTTGTTGATGATGGGAAGTAAATGTGTGATATAACTAAACACTGTTCTTGCAGTTAATAATAGTGAATAAATACTTTTGTTTTTGTTGATCAATAAATATTACTGTTGATTTTTAAAGTTAACATATTTCAAAACTCAAATTTAGTTATCTGTATTTTGGTTTCAGTTAGATTTGTTCAAGTTCTTTGGGTACAATTTTTGTATTCTGTATAGATATAGCTGTATTGAAATTTTCTCTCTCTCTTTCTGTTCTGTTTATATATTTGTAATCTATCTCTTTTTTCTCTCTGTGTAACCTATGTCATTCTCAAAAATCTGTCTCCTTTTTGTCTCTCTGACTCTCTCTCTCTCTCTCTCTCTTGGTATCTGAAAGGGCAATACCATTTTTGTCTAATAAGAAAAATAAACCTCATTTCAAATGTTGGATATGAAAGTGAAAAAAAGAGAAAAACAAAAAAGGAAATTATATTCATCCAAACAGAAATGAAATGAAATGGGAAATAATAATAAAAAAAAAAAAAAAAAAAAAAAATAAAATTATAATATTCTTATATGTGTAGTTATTGTTATTTTGCTTTTACTCTAACTGTACTATTTATGGAATTTTTCATATTACTGATATTTTTTATTTCCAGGCTTGTAGTGGACAAACACTGATATTCATGACATCTACAACTACCACGGCAGCTGGGATCTCAATGATGATGATTCTGATCCTATGCCTAGTGACCACAAAGGTGAGATGAGTGGCTGTTAATTTTTTTTATTAACTCTGTGTACCTTGAGTTAAACCATTTTGATTTGGGTAGTACTTGTACTTGTTCCATTATCATCACTATTGTCATAATCATCTCATTATCATAAACAATATTACATTATTCATACTTTGTTTTGATATTTTCATCCTAACTGTTTGCAGTTTATTGTAAGACCTGTGTAATTATATTATTTCTCAAATTATTGTGATGTTTCAACCACACAACTGATTCAGTTGATGGAAATATACTTGAGTTTTGTGTTTGTGAGCGTGGTAAGTTTGTTTGTTTACGTGCGTGTGGGAATAGTGATGAACTAACAGTTACAGTGCAGCAAGTATAGTACATCATAGAACGTCAGCTGGTTTTATTTGTCTGACTAAAGTACTTTTTGTGCGGGATACTTCTTTATTAGTATTTCTTTTTTTAAACTACCGGAGCTTTTCATCGAGTATCCTGGTTCAATTCAAAAGTTTGCTGGGCAAAATGTTAGAAATGTTTCAATACAAACTTTGTTTAATTTCAGTACCGCCGTCATCAGTAGATACCTCTTACTCTACACTGACTGTGTCTGACTGTGACTCAATTATTGTGAAGAAGATTATTGTCTCCCGTTCTAGAATCACCTATTTCCGATGGGTTAACAGAAACATGAAGGTTATGAAAAGTGTAATTAACGAAAGTGACGATTCTGTTAAAATCTACAACAAAACTGTCAACGCCAGTGGCTACCTGATTTCAATGGACATTGGTCAGTTTTCAGACAGTGAACGAGGGTTGTACAATCTAACAGTCTGTAACAAATTTGGATGTGACAATTTCTACACTTACCTAAAGTCATCAGGTTCGTGTTATTGTAGAAGTGCAATGTTTATACAATTATTCTCCATATTAAATTTCAGATTAATATTATCCTGTTCATCCTGTTAAAATATTTCACCAACTTTTAGTAAACAAATACTTTATCATTAAACTGAAACGAAAGATTTCACGAGCTTATATTAAACAAATACTTTACCTTTAAAAAGAAATGAAAGATTTCATTAGTAATCATTTCACTTTATTTAAAGAGAATTACAACCTACATTTTTTGTTACATCACTTTCGTATTTCCCAAAGAATGACCTGTATACTGAAATACGTGAAAGATTATTTAAGATATCCCAGTCTACATCGATGCAAACAATATTTTCATTTTGCATTTAATTGTAATAATTTATTTATTCATTTATTGTCCTATTCTCTTCGTATGTATATATATGTACGTGTGTATATGTGTCTGTATGTGTGTATGTAGATATGTATGTTTCTTTGTATATTCAGTTTACGTATTTAAATTAATGAATATTTATCTTTCTAGAAGAACATACCGAGTCTAAATTTGACAAGATGTCTGTCTACATTGTTACTGCAGTATTGGGTATCATCATCCTGATCATCCTCGTTGTAGTCTGTGTAATGAGGCAGAGGAGGAAATCAGAGGATAACGAAACTAAGAAACAATGACGATATCTAGTAATGAAAATAATTAGCAATATTTACTTATTTTATAATTCTATTTAACAACTATGTTTATTATTTTTGCATTTCTTTCTTACATTCTATTTTGTCTTCAGTTTTTCAATAACGTTTGTTTTTGTGATACAGGACAGTTAGACAGCGAGACACAACACAGACCAGTCCACGAAGAACTAAACACAGGTCAAATATTTCATAATCTCTCTCTCTCTCTCTCTCTCTCTCTCTCTCTCTCTCTCTCTCTCTCTCTCTCTCTCTCTCTCTCTCTCTCTCTCTCTCTCTCTCTCTCTCTCTCTCTCTCTCTCTCTCTACTTTTCTTTCTAACTTCTTATAATAATCTTATTTTCAATCATTATTTTCATTTTCACATCTTCTTCCTATTGGTGTAATCATTATTTTTATCATCATCCCCATCATTATTATTTTCACCATTAGTATCACTGTTTTTGTTGTTTTAGTTGTGGTTGTTGTAATATTACAGATAACTATGTGCATGACACTGATCTGGCTGATTACTCAACTTTACAAACCAGTAAGATTTTCTTCCTTATATTTACCACAGTAGATTCACAGAGAGAGAGAGAGAGAGAGAGAGAGAGAGAGAGAGAGAGAGAGAGAGAGAGAGAGAGAGAGAGAGAGAGAGAGAGAGAGAGAGAGAGAGAGAGAGAGAGAGAGAGAGAGGAACCAGAAACAAAAGAATAAACGGACATGCACTCATATTTAGAACCGTATACATACAAACAAATATTTAAAATATCTTCTTACCAATACCTTATATTTATTTTAAATATTTGTAACTTTAGTCTGACTGAATTGACTTTATAATTATTGTTTTTACTATTTCTACTGATATTTTTGTTATTATTATTATTGTTATTGTTGTTATCGTTATTAATATTATTATTATTATTATTATTATTATTATTATTATTATTATTATTATTATTATTATTATTATTATTATTATTATTATTATTATTATTATTATTATTATTATCACCATCGCTGATGCTGGAGATACGGAACATGTGTATGTGCCTTTAAATAAAAAATAAATCAGGTAAAGTGAAAATTTTATATTAATAACTTGTTGGTCATCCTAGCGACATTAGCAAATTTAGAAATAGTTTTATCATTACAGCAACGTTAGTAGTAGTTGTAGTAATAATATAAGTTATAGTTGTGTAGTAGTAGTAGCAGCACCAATAGAATAAGTAGAAATGTTGATGGTAATGATCGTAGTCGTAGCAGTGGAAGTTCTACCAGCAATAATAATGATAACATTCACAGCAGCAGCATAATTGTCTTGGTGACAGAGGCAGTTTTGGTTGCTGTGGAAATTATACAACTAATATGGTAATAGTTGTAGTTGTACGTTTTGTAATTCTACAAGTGATTGTTGTAGTGGTAGTTGTACTTTTTGCAGTTCTACAAGTGATTGCTGTAGTGGTAGTCGTAGGAGTAATTTGTTTTATGCACGTTCGTGGAATGCTCACTGTCTTCCATCTGACCTAATATCTTTAATATTTCCACAAAATACTGTATTTATTTATTTATTTATTTATTTATTTGATTTGATTTGATTTGATTGTTTATTTCAGGTTAAAATCAATATGAAAAGAAAAGTAGATGATTGTAATATTATTATATGTTAACATGTCTGTTTCAAGAAGGATCTTCACGTGGACATTCTCTGACATTTTTTATCTTTATGTCCATGGAATCAACGTGAACGTCAAAATAACAACAACAACAACAACAACAATAATAATAATAATAATAATAATAATAATAATAATAATAATAATAATAATAATAATAATAATAATAATGATACATAAATAAATAAATAAATAAAAACAACAAAGGAAACAACATAGAGGTATGTTTGCTCGTGGGATCGTAGCACTTAGATGTGTGTTACAGGCGAGACGTAGGAATTACTTTCTGTTTCTGAAGGATGGCGCGGTTCAGAGAAATTAATCTGGCACAGGTTTAAATAGAGAGAAAAACAAATAGTTTAACTTTATTTATTTATTTGTTGTGATGAATTGTTATACCTGAATATTTTACGAAGAGTTAATGAACACATTATAGTCTTGTGTTTTAACATAATTTAACACTAGATATGTTAAAAAGTTAACTGGCATGTATAACACACCATTCTCAGTGTGTTCAGATTTTCTCGTTTTTTTAGGTTTTTCTGACAATGAATTCAAGAACTATAAACAATGTAGTTCTTAGCTGTGGATTTTAGTTTTCTAAAATATATTTCCCATCATACCTCTGTAAAAAGAATTGACACAAGATAAATAACATCAACAAGAGAACAGTTTTAGTTCATTATTTATATACAGAGTATGTCTCGTAATAATATGAAAAACTAGAAGCGGAACTAAATTATTTACGTTTTTGTGGAAACGTCAGTTAAAACAATTAAAGTCGGGAGAATCAAGTTATTACGTTAATATGTGAGTGTGTGCGTGTGTGTGTGTGTGTGCCTGTGTGTGTGCGTGTGTGTGTTCAACAGTTTACTGATTACACTGCCTATTGACGGTAAAAAAACAAAAATAAAAGTATCTTAACAGACGCCGTCCAATTTATGCTGCTATAGGCAACATCCCTCTTGTCGCTTCCCGAATCAGAGCATGAATTTCAAATTCGCCTCAACCTCGTCTCAACTCTCGCCTCAACTCTCGTCTTTCCCTCGTCTCAACTCTCGTCTCAACTCTCGCCTCAACTCTCGTTTCAACTATCGCCTCAACCCTCGTCTCAACCCCCGCCTCAACCCTCGTCTCAACCTCGTCTCAACCCTCGTCTCAACCTCGTCTCAACTCTCGTCTCAACTCTCGCCTCAGCCTCGTCTCAACCCTCGTCTCAACCTTGTCTCAACCCTCGTCTCAACCCTCGTCTCAACCCTCGTCTCAACCCTCGTCTCAACCTTCTCAACCCTCGTCTCAACCCTCGTCTCAACCCTCGCCTCAACCTCGCCTCAACCTTCGTCTCAACCTCGTCTCAACCTTCTCAACCCTCGTCTCAACTCTCGTATCAACTCTCGTTTCAACTCTCGCCTCAACCCTCGTATCAACCCTCGCCTCAACCCTCGTCTCAGCCCTCGCCTCAACCTTCGTCTCAACCTCGTCTCAACCTTTTCAACCCTCGTCTCAACTCTCGTATCAACTCTCGTTTCAACTCTCGCCTCAACCCTCGTATCAACCCTCGCCTCAACCTCGTCTGAACTCTCGTCTCAACCCTCTTCGCAACTCTCGTCTCAACCGAGGAATCAAAGACAAAAACAAAGACACGCGTGTTGACAAATTTCAAAGCTGTCTTAGTTTATTAGTCAAAACTAGCTGTATCCTAGCCTGTAATTAACGTAACTACGAAATTTAAAAATAATAATAATAATAATAAAACAAATAAAAAATGCCTTTAAAGGTTCGACATGGCATTTTTTTCCAGTAAAAGGGCATTAATGATGGTCAAACAGAACTTTAATTATCTGCATATATCGACATTTTAATACAGTTTATTTACAGATTACAATCATTAATACATATTTATTTACTACCTGTCGTTGTTTTATCTTTTGTTTATCTCATAAAACTACATAATCTTTGGCTTTCTCTCGGTCTCTTTGCTTTTTCTGTAGACACTTTTGTTCTCTAAATATACTTTCCCGAAGACAAATAGTAATGTCGACTAACAATGGACAGCCTTTCTCTCAGATACATGAAAAGGAGAACTTAGGCTAAATAAAAGTCATTATAAGAGACTGATGTTCATGCACTGATTGTGTTCTATCACTTTCTAAACGTCAAGAATTGTATTACATTCACACGAAATATCTATTCTCAGCACGACACTAAAAAATACTCTCTCTGTGTTTGTCTTTATAACAAAGCAAATCTCATATTGATTATACTAGTAAAGCGAATACTGTCCTCCATTGTCAGTAAAACTAGAACCACAGTTGGTAGAAAAAACCTTAATGACGTACTTTCTTCTGAATTTATTATTGATATATCTTAATAACCTGTTTTTAAATGTTTATAATCTCAAATAATCTTCATTGTTTAATGTGTCAAATCCTCACAGTCAAGCAGTCTGTTTTCTTATGTTTATTCAATTGAGATGACAACTTGTCTTGTCCTTCACCTGTCAGACTTCAAATAAAGTCAAGAGAATGAGTTATGCCGAGGCATTGACAGAATAAAAAAAGTGTCAAGAGGTTTGAAGCGGATGCAGTCAAAGAAAACGCTGAGGTGCAGACTTGAAAGATATTACAAATATACATGACTAATTAGTATTAAACAATATAAAAATACATCATGAATATGGTTTACTATTTCCAGCACTACTATTAGTTTCTGTTCCACTATTATTAGCCTACTATATCCAGTACTACTATTATTACTGACCATACCATTTCCAGTACTACTACTATTACCAACACTACTATTTCCAGTGCTACTACTATTATTATTATTATTAGCCATACTATTTCCAGTACTACTATTATTGCGTTTATCTAACTTATCTTGATGTTCCCCTTAATTTACCTTAATTACCTGATGACCGACATCACCTGGAACGAGAAAGGAAAGGTAAATTATCCGAGCGGAGCAAGGATTTGAACTCCAAGCAGCGAGCGTAGCTAGCGTGAACGCTAACCACGACACCATCCGATCTCGGACGACCACCAACGAAAAGAACTTCTAGTCAATCGTGCGATCGATGTTGTGCAATCGATTTGGAGTTACCTCCCAATATGGCGATTATCTGTAGAAGCCGCCATTTTCGAAATTTGCATAATATCCTGCAATACTATAAGAATTATATAACTTGCGGGGATAATGACATCATGTTTATTTTTAGAAACTATGTAATGCAATTCTTTTAATTTTATATAAATGTTTATTTTATTAAATATTTTATTTTATATGCTAAATATTAACGAATGTGTGGATTTATATTTAAAATAGTCAGATAAAATAAAATGAAAATGACGGCTTCTGCAGATAATCGCCATGTTGGGAGATAACCCAAAACCGACTGCGCAACATCGATCGCAGGATTGACTAGAAGTTATTTTCGTATGTTGTTCGTCCGAGATCGAATGATGTCGTGGCTAGAATTCACTCTCGCTACGCTCGCTGCTTGGAGTTCGAATCCTCGCACGCTCGGATAATTTACATTTGATTTCTCTTTCCAGGTGATGTCGGTGATGTCGGTAATTAAGGTAAGTTAGGTAAACGTCAACAGTAGTAGAGTTAGAAATAATACTAGTACTGGAAATAGTAGGGCTAGTAATAATTGTAGTATCGGTACTGGAACAAGTATTGGAAGTAATAACAGTAGAACTGGAAATAGTAGGCCTAGTAATAATAGTAGTAGTACTGGAAATGGTACCGCTAGTAATAATAGTAGTAGTACTGGAAATGGTACCGCTAGTAATAATAGTAGTACTACTGGAAATAGCAGGGCTAGTAATAATAGTAGTATTGGTGTTGGAACAAATATTGGAAGTAATAACAGTAGAACTAGTAACAATAGTAATGGAAATAATAGGGCTAGTAATAATAGTAATAAAAATAGTAGGACTAGTAAAAACAGTAGTAATACTAGAAATGGTAGAGGTAATAGTATTGGAAATAGTAGGGATAGTAATAATAGTTGTGAAAATATTAGCGCTGGTAATAATGGTGGTGCTGAAAAGCTCTCTGCTATTAGACACGTGAACTAAGTAATAATACATTTTGTTTTATTTTATTTTAAATTTTATTAAAGCAAAAGCAGCAAATACAAAACAGTCGTGGGAAATTGGGAAATCACATGACAATGTTTATAATAATACAAAACCAGATACATTTTGTGTTAGAATCATTCGTTTTTTATCTCTGGACACGAAACTAACAGTTTTATGGATAACCATAGGTTGTTTACCTTTACTTACAACTTCCACCTTACACCTTATAACAAAGATTTGTTGGTGTCCATAGTGGGTTGATAAATGTTACATTCATCAACAAGAATAATATTTTTATTTTCGGATCTACTTTACAATTCACAATTTCAAATGAATTCTCACTCATGATAAAAGTGAATCCACCAAGTGGTTGATTTTCTCCAGGTATTGTACAAATTTCATTTGCTTCTTGTTTCTAATTTCTAACTCAAGTAACTAATTGTTCTCTGGTTGTTGCCACACTAGCAACTAATACTCTCCTAGCTATTTCTGTCATTTTCATTCCTTTAGAACTTACTTTTAATTTGTTAGCTTCCTCTCGTTCGGCAGCTTACACGACTTTTCTCTTCTCTTCTCTGATGATAGCGTTGATCACTTTTTCTGCATATCGAGGTGTCGATTTTCGTTCAAAGGATTTTCCTTGGTGAGTCTACAATAATTTCATCCTCTGACAAAGGTTCTGGTGTTTTTTGTCGGTGTTGCTGTTGAATCGCTTCATGCTCTACTTTCAACGTGATGTACTGGGCAAGAATATCCGATGCAGTTGTATCAGGTTTTCGTCAATCAGACTGAAAGTTCTTCCTCCATTTACTCCATTCGTCTTTTTCTTCTGAATCTTTTGATCGTTCGTCTGGTTGTAGTATATTTCCTAGAGTTTGTTCTAGCGTCATCACTGGTACTTTAGACAAAGCTACACGATATTCAACCGGAAGAGCTAAATCGTAAGATCCCATAAAGATGTACTGATCGTTTCGTTGTAGATAACGAAGGAGACCAGGAATCGAACAAACTTTGGCAGAGGTAACGCTCAGACCAACTTTCTCAGCAAACTTCTTCATACTACGATACTGCTGGTCGTTTCCGACAGATGCTTCGTTGCCGGTCTTATTGCATACGATGTGCATCTGACGATTGTTTGATGAATTTACCAGCAGGGTTTTCCTCGGTCCATTTTCAAATACAGCAGGTGCATTGTTTGGAGGTGCAGATACCAAAAACAGCTTCAGTCGACTGATGAAATCTTTAGTAGCCAAAACTGGGATTTTACTCACATCTTGAGGTAAGCCGTTCCATTTAATGCATGGATGAGAGATAGATATGCTAATAGCAGAGCGGCAGACAAAGCGAGTAACAGAAGGACGACAGAGAGAGATCCTAATAGCAGAGCGGTAGTCAGAGATAGTAACAGAAGAACGACAGAGAGAGATGCTAATAGTAGGGCGACAAAGATAGTAACAGAAGGACGACAGAGAGAGATGCTAATAGTATGGCGACAGACAAATATAGTAACAGAAGGACGAGAGAGAGAGATACTAACAGTAGGGTGACAGACAAAGATAGGAACAGAAGGACGAGAAAGAGAGATGCTAATAGCAGTGCGGCAGATAGAGATAGTAACAGAAGGACGACAGAGAGATAGTTTCTGAAGGTCGTCATATCGATATCCTGACAGTGAAGTGTTGTTCAGAACGGCATTACAGAAATATACTAATAGAAGGGCGTCAGCGCGAGATATCAATAGAAGAGAGTTAGAAATAGTAACAGGTGGACGTCAGAGAAAGATAATAACAGTAGGCTGTTAGACAAAGACAGTAACACAAGGACATCAGACAAATGTACTAAAAGAAGGGCGTCAGAAGGATTTGCCAGCAATAAGCCGTCAGATAGACAGTCATTCACAGTGGAGGGTAAAATCACACTTTCAGATATTAAGGTGGAAAAATCACACGGAACACGTTCAGACAGCCATTATACAAGAACGGAAAAAAACAAGTGTATTTGGAAAACAATTCGAAACAGCAATAATCCCTCAAATAATTCCAAAGCATACAGAGAAAGATATTTTACAAAAGCCAATACGGAGAAAGATCATCTCAAAAGAAAATCCGAGAGCGATTATCCAAGGGCAGATAAAGACATATAATCCTAAGAGACGAGTATTTTCAGAATACAAATAAAGAGAAAAATGATCCCAGAGAAATTAAAATGAGGGATTATCCTACAGCAAAATTTCACAGCGATTACCAAGGAGAAAAGATAGTCAAGAATTATCCCATAGGAACTAAAGCCAAGGATTATATTAGACCAATAACGTACACCTATTATCGAGGAGGAGAGAAATTGAATGATCATCCGAAAATTACATCAGAACTTGATCAGAGTAACCAACACAGACAGGCATAATATCCAGGGAAGCTCAGACAGTATCTCCAGACTCGATTCGCCTGATACAGACGACACTGTGACGGGACAAAGAAAAGAAGCATTTAACAGTGACAGAAGAAGTAGTCACCAAATGAGCAGAGAAAAATAAAAAAGAAAGAAAACAAGTAATCACAATTATCAATTTCTTTTAATGTTTTCAAACATACACGTATACGTACTATATTTAAAGTCATAGACACACAACTACACACAAATTATATATATACAGAGAGAGAGAGAGAGAGAGAGAGAGAGAGAGAGAGAGAGAGAGAGAGAGAGAGAGAGAGAGAGAGAGAGAGAGAGAGAGAGAGAGAGAGAGAGAGAGAGAGAGAGAGAGAGAGAGAGAGAGAGAGAGAGAGAGAGAGAGAGAGAGAGAGAGAGAGAGAGAGGTAAAACAGGTACAGACAATCACCTCAGACAATCACCTCAGACACAGTCTCACACATATCATAATTTACTTCGTGGTTCTCTATCAGTCACAGTAAAAACTCATTTACGTTGTTTTTTTCTGTTTGTTTTTGTTTTTTATTGTTATTATTTTACAGACTTGTTCAAAGTAAACATTATAACAGAATTGAGAAATCTGTGCCTGGTCAGTTTCTACTTAAAACAATCATACAACGACTAAAGAGAAGATTCAGTATGGTGAAGAAAACGGTGACGATGATGTTGATAATGTTGTTGCTGCTGCTGCTGATGATGATGATACACTTTTCGTTTTAAGATACATTTAATATTAACTTTTGTTAAAAGATGCACTGCATTTTTTCATTTATAAGTTTATGTTTAAAATTACAATGCTTATCCCTAATAGCACCTTCCTGTTTAAACTTACACAGCATATTCTTTAAAACAGGTTCTTGTCTTTACTTATTCTGTATATTTCTGTAACGTTTTTGTTTAATAGTGTACTGTATATTTCTAGTAATACATTTCTTACTTATTTACAGTGCATATTTTTTTAATAATAATAATAATAATAATAATAATAACAACAATAATAATATATAAAAGCTACACCCCATAATTTCTAATAATACGTTTTTGATCAAGTTACATTGCATATTTCTTATAATATATTTTTGTTTAAAGTTACACTGTATATTTCTAATAATATTTTTTTTAAATTAATTTAATACTGCATATTTCTAATAATATATTTTAGTGACCTGTATATGTGCACAAATATATTCACGTTTAAAGTTTCTCTGTATATTTCTAAGAATATGCTTTTGTATAATGTTATGCTATGTTACCCTGAGTATTTTCTAATAGAGCGTTTTTGCTTAAAGTTAACCTGTGTATTTCCTAATAATACGTTTTTGTTTAAATTCATCCTGTACATTTTATAGCTATATATTTACTTAAAGTTATCCAGTATATTTTGTAATAATGCATTTTTATTCTAATAATTTTCTAACGATGCTATTTTTTTTTTAAAGTTCTCCTGTATATATTCCTAAATAATAGGGTTTTTTTGTATACAGTTTCACTGTATATCTCTAACAATACGTTTTTTATTTAAAGTGTCACAATATATTTAAAAATAAATCGTTTTTGTTTAACATTGGCCTGTATATTTTCTAACAATTCGTGTTTTGTTCAAAATGATCACGTGTATTGTCTAATAACACGTTTTTGTTTAAATTTATCCTCTGTTTTCTAATAATACGTCTTTTGTTTAAACTTATTACATACAATTCTAAGAACACGTTTTTGTTTAAAGTTGTTTTGTAAATTTTCCGATAATACGTGTTTTGTTTAAAGTTATCCAGTATATTTTCTAATAATACGTTTTCGTTTATAATTTCACTGTGTATTTCTACTAATATATTTTGTTTATAGTTACTCCGTACAATTCTAGTAACACCTTTTTGTTTAAAGTTACACTGTACATTTCTATTAAGACGTATTTGTTCAATTACCCTGATAAGATATTTTACTAATATATTACTAATAATACATATTTGTTTAAAGAAATCCTTAATATTTTCTAATTAAATGTTTTTGATTAAAATTACGTGTATATTTGCCAATATTACGTTTTTTGTTTAAAGTTTCACTGTATATTTCTAATAAATCTGTTTTGTTTAACGTTACCCTGTATATTTTCGAGCAATTCGTGTTTATTATTATTATTATTATTATTATTATTATTATTATTATTATTATTATGATTATTGATTATTATTAAATTATTAAATATATTTTATTTATTATTATTATTATGATTATTATTTTTTATTATTAAATTGGTCAAATATATTTTCTAGTAATACGTTTTTTGTTTAAATTTCTCTGTATATTTCTAATAAAACGTTTTTGTATAACATTACACTATATATTTTCTAATAATACGTTTTAAATTAAAGATACCCTGTATATTTTCCAATAATACGTTTCCGTTTAAAGTTTCGCTGCATATTTTTAATAAATCTATTTTGTTTAACGTTACCCTGTATATTTTCAAGCAATTCGAGTTTCATTTTTTATTTATTATAATTATTTTTTTTTTTTTTTTAAAGTTGTCGAGTATATTTTCTAGTAAGATGTTTTTGTTTAAAGCTTCCCTGTATATTTCTAATAAAACGTTTTTTGTTCAACATTACACTGTATATTTTCTAATAATACCTTTTGCATTAAAAATATGCTGTATATTTTATTACAATACTTTTTCTTTAACGTTATCCTGTATATTTTCTAATAGTATATTTTTGATTAAAGCTGACCTGTATATCTTATAATAATACGTTTCTGTCTAAATATATCGTGTATATTTCTTAATAATACGTTTTTTGTTGAAAGTCATCCTGCATATTTTCTAATTATACTTTTTTGTTTCAAGTTATCATGTATATTTTCTAATAATACATTTTTCTTTAAAGCTTCACTATTCATTTCTAATAAACCATTTTTTTTTTTAATAATACACAATATATATTCCTAATAACACGTTTCTGTTTAAAGTTATCCTATATATTACTAATAATACATATTTGTTTAAAGAAATCCTTTATATTTTCTAATTATCTGTTTTTGATTTCAGTTACCTGTGTATTTGCCAATAATATGCTTTTGTTTAAAGTTTCACTGTTTATTCCTAATAAATGTTTTTTGCTTAACGTTACGCTGTATATTTTCAATCAGTTCGTCCTTTTTAGTATTATTATTTTTTGTTTTAAATTTCTTCAGTATGTTTTCTAAATAATACATTTTTGATTAAAGTTTCACTGTATATTTCTAATAAAACGTTTTTTGTTTAACATTACACTGTATATTTTCTAATAATACGTTTTAGATTAAAGATATCCTGTATATTTTCTTACACTACGTTTTTCTTTAAAGTTACCATGCTATTTTTCTAATCAGCTTCAACAGGAAAACATAATAATAATAATTAATAGCAACTTGTTTATTTTTCATGTTTTCTTCTTGAATTCATTACAGTTCTCATTCATGGTGCCGAAAGATATAATATACAGCGCTAAATGTGTTTTGAGTGCGGTTTCCAACAAGTTCTGGTAATAGTGCCAGTTTAAAAAAAACTCTCCTGTCTTTTTCATCAATTCAATGCAAAACTGCTCCTTAATAAATAATTATCTCTTTGTCAAGAATTCACCTTCAGTAGGCACAGTATTCCACATTGGTAAGAAATAATGTGCACTGAACTGGGTAAGAGAGATACTTGTTTAAACAGAATTGCTCATCTATCATTTCATTGTGGTGTGATTGTAACTTTGTGTTAGTTTTGTAATTCAGTGCCTCTTCCTTACTATCAGATTTCGATGAACACACTCTGACAATAATTAACTTTTCCTTACTGACAGATGTAAAAGGTTCATCAAACAATTCTGAAAGTAAATACTGTCCAGTGTTTCAGGTTGGTAGTTGCTTGCTTATCCTGCAACAACTGAACAGATGACTGGTTTTGTTGTTGTGTGGCTCAGTGAAGAAACCAGGTTGGATATCCATTCCAGACAACAAGTTGTTCCTCTGTTTAATAAATAAATAAATAAATATATAAAATTAAAAATCAACAAATGAATTAATAAATATAATAAACATAATAAATAAACAAATAAATACATATATTAATAAAATAAAACAAAATATAAATGATTTTAGTAATTTTAGATAAAATACATGTAATTTAAATTAACACAATAAATTATCTTCCTTTGTTACAGTCTGGTATTTCATATTCATGAAAATATGCAAAATTAAAATGTTAATCAAAGTGAGTAAAGAAGAAACTGATTAGTGAATCCACATAAACAGACAGATCTGATGCTGTGTCACTGTTTGAGTGGATGCTACACAATGGAGCTAAGTTCTACGTTCAGTACAACTGGAGATAAATTGTGCAAATTATATACTTACCAAGTGCCATTGTCGTCTGAAGAACGGATCTTCAAAATGAAGAGGTCTTTTCTGTCTGACTCTCACTACATTGAGACTAAACCACTGAACAGAGTTGTCTCCCTGCAACCAGCTCTCTACTCTTTTCCTAAAAGTTTTGAATCTGTGTTTTGAAACTGGTACACTTTGTGTAAATCTTCAAAGTTCAGTTTACTTGTGTCACTCAGTTCTAAAGTATCTGGCCAGAAACAGAAAGTGAAATGGTTTAGGAAATTTTATATCTGTCCCACAGAGACAAGTCTGATGTCTGCAGCAGAAATGACAAGTTGTCTCCCTTGCTGTGGTATGCAATGTTGAACTCTGTTGTGGATTTTCACCGTCCAGCAGAGTGTGTCTTCGTGGTTTCCACTGTGGTCAAAATGAACAATTTTCTTCTCTCCACTCAATGTCAGTGACTGGGTGCATATCACAACAGGGAGAAAGACAAAACTGAAAACGAGGCAGAAAACCATGTTGCCATGATAACAAGACTGGCATGTCTGCAGTTGCATACTTCACTGAATGAGTTCATCTGTAGAAGTGAAGAATCTGTGGACAAAAATGTTTAAAAATGTTTATTTAAAAACAAGCATATGTTTACAAGTTTAATATTCTATCTGCACCTACATTTACCCACACACTCAGTAGTAAATTATTGTCATGATCTGCAGAGAGAGATATGTAGATGTAGAGACAGATAGACAAACTGATCAATAAATAAATAGGTAGACACAGAGGCAGACAGATAGATTTCTCAAACTAGTAAATATACTTTCCCTATATATCAAAGTTTTGAAACCTGTACACTATAAATATTATTTCTTAAATACAGCACTGTTTTATATTGCTACTATAATAATTATTACACAAATGTTTTTTTTTTTTTTTTTTTTTAAAATATTTCTTTTCATTTACTATATAAACATACATCAGATGATCTGGACAACCGAAAACATTAGAACCTTTGACTGCATGAACTAAAACAGCCTTAAAAGAAATAAATAGAAACATTAAAATTTGTTTTAAGATATAAAACTGCACAACTTCATAATTTATTCTTCAAATTTTAATATAAACTGGTTAGTTTTGAATATTTGAACTGACAGCAGCCAGACTGTGGGATCCACCTATTGTTTTACCATCTTCCTGTTGTTAATTTATGTAGTCATTTTGTTATCCAAAGAGGAATATAATTAATTACAGCTGACAGGTAAAAAACAAATTTAACAACTTTGAAGGAACATGGTCTGTTGTTAGACATAAATTATCAAATATAACCAGCATTTATTCAGTTAAACATCTCAGAATTTTGAGTTTTCTTCTTCTCGCAGTTGTTTCCTAAGCAGAGACAGCTCAGTGCGTTGTTATTTAATTTACGTGTAAATTACATGTTTTCATCAAAGCCTGGTATTATCTATTTTGCAGATTAAATATTTTGTCATTGTATTGTAAATTAATACAACCTCAGCAATATACAGGTTACTTAAACTTTATTCAGTTTTTTAACTAAATTTATAAATATGTACAGCTATATACAAATGCATACACGCAAACACAAGTGTAAATATAATGAAAAGAATTCTAAGATGTTTCTAACTCAGATTATGTAACAATTTATTTTATTAATTAGTTTTCTGTCACACCACATTTTACTTTTGCAACTAATTTTTTAATAATAATAATAAGTAAATAATCAATAAATAATATAATTGTAATTAATTGATATTTTGTACACACACATATAACTATTATTAATAAACACACACACACACACACACACACACACATATATATATATATATATAGAGAGAGAGAGAGAGAGAGAGAGAGAGAGAGAGAGAGAGAGAGAGAGAGAGAGAGAGAGAGAGAGAGAGAGAGAGAGAGAGAGAGAGAGAGATAAAGATCAAGACGACCAAGAGAGAGATCACAAATGTTACAATTAAATATCTAGCTGAGATTTGCCGGTGATGGATGTTTTTCAACACCGGATTGAAAAACAGATAGATGTTTTTTATTTATTTGTTTATTATTATTATTATTTATTTTATTTTATTTATTTATTATTATTATTACTTTCAAAAAAATATA
>CM022674.1:15850423-15855449 GCA_012295275.1 Chrysomallon squamiferum
GAGTGTAACTCATTTTGGATTTGTCACGATCAGTTTTCTCACTTCAGAGAAAGATGTACTAATGAATCAGCACATTTAAAACACCTTGGAAACAGTGCACAAATTCATTAACACAACAAACCACGATGACCTAAAGTTACCTCGAGAGTGAGATTCTATGTCCAGACCAGCGATGTGTCAACTCTCTCTTCATCACAAAAAACCAGAGGTTAATACACAGAAATACTTTAGTTATGAATCGAAATTGCTCAAGGTTAAATGTTCACTGGTTATAGAACCTCTGAACCGAGGATGTCATTTAAAATTAAAGGCTTCATTTCAACACACAAATAACCGCTTCAAAAGAAAGACCTCCGATAATGAAATAACATCATCATTAAAGCAGGATAGGATGTTTTATCAACAGATCCTTAACGTTTCGTTTGCAAAATAAATATACTCGTACATTTTATAAAGAATAAAATGATACCGCTGTTATGCACGAACACATTGTTACAAAAATAATAAGCTATATTCATCTAATCTATGAGTTAGTATTACCTTGTTTCAAATGCATGCTCATCGTTTGCATTTCCTGAAAACAAAAACAAAAAGATTACAGGTACTGAAATAACAAACAAACAAACAAACACAAAATATAATACGATGTGACCTCGTAAAAATTATCACAATATTAGTTATATTAAACAAAAGTAATTGATACATGCAGTTTTTATTATATTGTGAATAATAATAGTAATAAGAATGATGATGATGATAAAATTGCAAATATTATAATTAATTTAATTTTCTTGTTACAATTTTCTTTTCTATTTATCTGAAATTGTTCAACTGATACTCATTTCCCGATCTCTCTCCCAGACACAACAAAACACACAGCCACACACACACACACACACACACACACACACACACACACACACACACACACACACACACACACACACACACACACACACACACACACACACACACACACACACACACACACACACACACACAAACACTCACACACACACGCACAGAGGAAGATGCACTCAAAAGTATATATTCAACACTAAAAATAAAACAAGAACAAAGAAGCAAACAGTCCCAACCGTTTTTTTTTTTCAGTCCTCGACATATGAAAATAGTTGCAATAACAAGGTGGGTTAAAACGAGAATCCCTGATCCAGATCCAACATCCACTGCTATCAAAGTTTCATTAGACACGCCATCTGAAATAACACTTGTTCATTTGAACACAAATATACCATGCAAACTATTCCTGCTTGATTTATCTACAGCATAACAAAATATAACCTAAAGGTACATGTATTAAAACGCAGTAAATATAGTGAAATAAAGATTTAAAATATGACAGATATAAATAAGGAAATAAAAGTAAAAGTTAAAAAAAAAAAAAAAATTCCAATGAAATGATATATAAAACTATTAATTAATATTGTTATGATTTAGGAGATAAAAAGGCTTCATATATTAAGATCAGTTAGCATTAACGTTCAGCTGTATTGCAGCACAGTTTTAAAAATCAATATGTGAAAATACTGAGGATATTTATAAATTTGTTTATTTATTTACAAATTTCGTTATCGAACATTTCGCGGTGTGGTAATATTTAGACCCATGTTTCCGCTCAATCGCTTAATCAAATTTCTTAAAGATACAATTATTTCAACTGGAATTGTTTTTCTTTGATATTCTTAGGCAACTAAAAGTTTGCTAATAAGTTTACTTCGTCTGTGATGTCAGAGACTCTATCACTGTTGTATGGGTTGTATGTAGACGACGTCCTGGAAATTTCTCTATGAAGTTGTTCCAGTGTGTTGACGTGCTTTCTCTGAGATGGAGGAAGAGTAACGGCCAACAGTTGGAAGATATGCTCGGTGGACAAAAGTAAAGGAATTTTTGAATGAAAAAATGAATGAATAATCAAATATTATCAATAAATGCCACAAAAATCGATTAATATGAAAAACCGACCGAAAAAAAAAAAAAGTGTGAACTGTAATCGAAACATACTAACTTAAAAAACAATAATAATAATAATTATGCAAATATTAAAAATAATTTATACACATTAACAAATATAATTAAAAGTAAAGAATAAAGAAAATCTAAAAACATTTTGGAGAGAAATTGTTCAACAATACAAAAGATTTGAAATAAATATCCATCTATATAGCTCAGAAGTATAATGTATTAAAGAAAATCTTAATTATAGGTATCATATGGGCAAATATAAAAATAAACAACTTAAAAAAAAAAAAAAGAAAGAAATGTATGTAAATGAAATATTAAAATGACAATAAACCTACTGAAATAGATATTTAAAATGATAACCCATAAAATTATGTAAACAATACTGAACAGTACATGTAAACTAACTATTTAAATACAGTAAGATCAGTATTAACAAAACACTCTAAGTATATTTTCAAATATTAGCAAAAGAAGATGGTATACCTGTATTAAACATGAAAATAATTAATATGTTCAGCTTACGTTTCAGAAGTGAAAGGCTGCATCAGAAAACTTCAGCAGAAGCTTCACCATTTTTGTCCGGTGATTCATAGATGTAAATAACAATATAATCAAGATACGTTTCTGTAAATTGCTAATGAACAATAGTGCGTATGTAATGCAAAGCACAAAACAAAATACTTAACTATCCCATAAAGCTGGTTAGTAAACTAGAAATATTTATATACAAAATAATCTATTTTCACTCGTTCAAGGTAAAAAAAAAACCAGGTTACTGACATAAAATATCAGTTGGTTTTCTGTTAAATATATATTACAAACAAATGTTTGTATGTGTATGCTTGAGTCTCTCTCTCTCTCTCTCTCTCTCTCTCTCTCTCTCTCTCTCTCTCTCTCTCTCTCTCTCTCTCTCTCTCTCTCTCTCTCTCTCTCTCTCTCTCTCTCTCTCTCTCTCTCTCTCTCTCTCTCTATATATATATATATATATATATTAACTTAATGTTTATCCTGATTCCTGTTTTTGTATACATAACATTCTGACTGACTAAGCTTAATCTTATAATCGGAAACCTAACTGAATCCAGATTTATACACTGTATAATTATTCTAGATGTAAATGTTTGACAATTCATAAACAGGCACACAGACAAATATAATATGTATTACAAATAATACAAGTATTTTGTAACCGGACAGCTAACTTAACCCAACTTTGCACATTGTAGGATTATATCATGGTACGACTATTTCACAGTTCATAAACGAGCGTACAGACAAAGGATACTAGATGATTGTTGACACTTAACAAAAGTGTGGACACTCTGATGTTAAATATGTTAAAATATAACGACTGTTTCTCAGTGCTAAACTCGGACTGACGACAACTTTAAATATTTTATTATATTTCGCGGGGAAAATAGTTAACAGTAGTGAAAATAGACATACATTAAATACGTCAAGCTGTATGTGTTGTTCGTCCGTGCTAAACAAATAATAATGGTGTATACTTGTTAAACACGGATTGATGCGAAATTGAAATATTTTATTACATTTTACGGGGGAAAATAGTCGGTTTCGTACTTTGCGGTTTCGATGATTCTATACATACGACTTTTGAAGATTAATGTTAATTATTGTGCAGTTATTGTTTCTTTGTTTGTTGTTGTTGTTTTTGTTTGTTTTTAATTATTATTTTATGTTACAGATCGTTAAAGCATACGTAAAGATAATTTTGTAATGCTGTTTTCATTTTCCAAATATATCCCTGTACATGTAATCGTACTGAAATCATACTCGGATACCCAGTATAGCAAATGTATGTTTGTTTGTTATGTAGGTTAGATATAATCAGTGTGTCAGAGCTGCACGAGATACATAGAGGTATAGCCGATTGTTATATACGACGATTTGAAAAATTCACTGTTTATACGAAGTCTGCGCGTAAGTGTAGAAATAAATAGGAAAGTACGAAAACATTTACGTGCAACAACATTCAAGATAAATAATAGCACATGTTCAATAACAATAATAACGAAAAAAAACACAAACACAAGAAGAAGAACAATAATAGAGTTAAAAAAAAAAAAAAAAGAAAAAAAAAATAAAGGTAATCAGATGCATTTTATTATTTGGTACATTTAGATTGTTGAACGTTATCTTCTTCTTCTACTTCTTCTTCCTCTTTTTCAGTTATTAATACGCAGGTTCGAACATCGTTTATCGACAAACCAGTGAAATACATTGTATATTCAAATTTTGTGAATTAGATTCCAAGCAAATTTAAATCATAAACAGAGACGGGGTAGATCTTTGTTCTCAGGATTCGCTTTGTTTACCGTGAAAGTCAAATAATAATAATAATAATAATAATAATAATAATAATAATAATAATAATAATAGTAATAATAATAATAGATAATCACAGTCATTAAGAATCTAAATTATGTTCTTAATTATGTGGCACTCACGTCTATAGCTATATATATATACACATATACAACTGAAAAACTCGCAAAGACAAGAATTATATTTTATCTGAAAATAATTTTAAAATATTCAGTTGGTTGTTAACTGTTTACGTCTTAAAAGCTCGTTTTCACTCATTTTCTAAAACGTGAATATTTTTATTTAGATCAGACAGCAATAGCTCAGTACTGCTACCACGATAGCTAGACGCGTGTTTTGTTAGTTCAAATGAAGCAATAGTACCAGCCTAATGAAAAAAAAAATAACTAGAGGAATAACAAAATATGTATGAAACACAATTCCGAGTGACAGGAATATTTTATAATTCAAAATAGTGTAAATAATGCCATTCAAAAAAAAAAAAAAAAAAAAAAAAAAACAACAACAGACAAACAAAAGAACTGAAAGACGGTTTCCCAAATTAATAAAAAAGAAACCAATATAAAAGAAAATGTTTGAATTGTTATCCTGTTTTAGCTTTTATTTGATATAAATCCATAAAGTGCTAATTTTGAAACAATTGCTAAATGTAAATTTATAACACTTCAGAAATTTAATTTTATGTTTCTTTTCTTTG